>BEDZ01000003.1:169248-352942 GCA_002335625.1 Cutaneotrichosporon cyanovorans | reverse complement strand
GCGTCAGCCCGGGCGTGAGCTGCACCGTGGGCGGGCACTCCATAGGCGGGGGGAGCAGCGGCCAGCGCGGCGAGGGGGAGGGCGACAAGGGTGTTGAGGCGCATATCGACAATGTAATCGGGTACTTGGATGCTCTCGAGATCGAGGTCTGAAGTGTTAAGTGCTCAAATCCAGTGCTAGATGCTGCTCAGTGGCAAGGGCACACGACGGTGTTATGATCGTTGATGTGAGGTACTGTAGGTAGACTCGGCGCCAGCGCTTTGTCTACAATTGAAGAAGAGTCGAGTTCGACTGATGCGGTGTAGTTTATGAGTACTTGGAGTAGTCGACTGAGACACAGTGATGGCTGGAGGCGGTGTTGCTCGCTCGTCTGTTGCTATCTATTGCAGAATTGCAGGCTGGGGGTGTTCGCGTGGTCGACGAGGTCGCGCTACCAGAGCTGCAGTCGTCGTGTCGGGCGGGCGGTGTAAGGAGTGACTGGGGTTGGAGTGGTCGACAGAAGTGGTGTCAAGAGGAGCTTCGAGAGGAGAAGAGATGTCGAGAGGAGAGGTAGAGGTCAAAGAGTAGGTGATGGATAGATAGAGGAGGAGGAGGAGGAGGAGCAGCTTTGCTGTCGTCGAGCAATCGGGGGTGAAGGGGGAGGAGGGGACAGACAACACTGCAAGAGGGTGGAACGGTGTCAGGGTATAGCAGAAAGAACGTCAGGGCAACAGGAAGGGTGGAAGGGGGGTTAGGATGAGAGGGAATAGGAGGAGCAGAGGAGAGGAGGAGGAGAGGAGAGGAGGGGAGGGGCCTAACAGAGGGCGCACAGGACACCAGGGTAAACAAGCAAAGCTCCTCGGAGTCAGGTCGATTCCAACCCGCACACCCTCGGGAGATATGCGCGCACCCAGATGGAGACACACAACATCGGGGCCAAAACACCAGGGTGCGGTGTGTGTTCCAGGGTGTATTTGACCGTCCGACGCCCCGGGGGCGCATTCGGCCCTGCAGGGTGGCCGTGTAGTACCCCTTCACTTTACTTCTGGCTTCTGGGATCACTGTGCTGCCAAGCGCACTAATACGAGTGATGAAACCTTTGTGCATCAGTGAGCGTTGCATTGCTGTGCATATGCATCAGCTGATGGGATATGCTATGGACTAGGTGAATGGTGTTGAGCATGTTGTAGTGAATGGAGATGGAGATGCTTGCAGATGCTGAGGAGTGCAGACGCATACACGATCTGGACTTCGAGGCCGAGGCGCAGACGCGCACGCGACGCGTATTTGGGTACCTTCCGAGCTCCGAGCTTGGACGCGTCGTGTTGTGTGTGTTTAGTTCGTGTCTTCCGAGGTGTATGCATTGTGTCCCTCCCCTCGCCCTGCTGGCCTGCTACGAGCTCGAACTGCTCCGAAATACTCGTAGTTCGCTCGCAATGCAGTATGATTCTGGCATTCTGGGGTGATGGGGGATGGATAGGTTTGTGTAGTGCCACACGCATGCATGCATGGCGCGCATGGATTTGAGCACCCTCGGATCTGGACTGCCTTCTGAAGTGGGACACGCCTGCTACCGCTACAATGCGTACAATGCGCACAATGCTCACAAGGAAGCATGCTAGCACCCCAGCAGCTTCCGCACACACATACCTGGGCCAGAATATGCCTGGAGATGTCTGGACCACGTATAGTGCAGAGGTTAGTAGTGACTGATATGATCTGGCCCATGGCCCAACCCAGCAGCGATACGAGGCCCAAGAGGTGCGTATGCGCGCGCGTATTGTGATGCACATTGTTTGGATACACATAGCTCCATAGCATGCATAGCGTATTCGCGTATTATCGATTGTTGATCCTTGATGGCTCGATAGACTTGATAATACTGTAAGTACATAGGCCAACAGTATAGCGATATGGCGCACCCAGCGTTGTGTAGAGGCATACTGTAGCAGGCAATAGTAGCTGCTGAGTGGGGTGTGTGGGCTGATGCGGTCGAGCGGTGGAGCATTTCCTATACTGCCTCGATGTGATGGCGCATTGGAAGCATGCGCGAATAGATGCATCATGGGTAGTGCGTGGTGCATAGAGCGGTGAGTCGCTATGGTGATAGTGGACATCAGTATCTGTAGTACCGAGATGCAGTGCAGATGTCGGGCGCGGTGCATGAGCATGTCGACTCCATCTGATCCAGCTTCATGCTGACAGTTGCACGGTTGTACTGTGCGGTACGCAGTGCATGCAGCTTGTAGAGGGCAGATACACGATCACATGCAGTGCACGCAGCGCTCGCCACAAGGCCGCAAACGCAACATAAGCAAGCAGGAGTGCTTGTAAGGCATGGGCATGCATGCAGTGTGCTGTTCGTATCGCAAGCAGCCGCGCGTGAGGTAGCAGTAGAGCAGTGGCGCGTGCTGATGAGGTGTTGATCAGCTAACATGCAGGCATGCAAGCAGCAGTAGTGCATGCATTATGCCAGCAGTGATTGCAATATGCAGGCCTCTATGCAAGTGTTCCTTGAGATATAGCAATCAGCAATCCTGGTTGCAGCGATGCGTCCGCACGGCAGCCCCCGCATGCTTTGCAAGCAGCAGTACATGCTAGGACGAGATTGGCAGAAGCAGCACAACAGCAGTATCAGCAGCGCATACAGTCTGAAGGATGTTGGGCGGGTGATACCATGAGATGCAGATGTACTCTCTCAGCCTCTGTATCGCTTACGAGGTACACAGCGTCTGTTGATGAGGAGGAGAGGACTGACTGCAGATGCCTAACGCATACCCAGTAAGAAGCATCGGTGATTCCTCGTCCCGAAATGCATACAGGTGGGTCTGTCAATTCCAGTAGCAAAACAGAGGTTTCACAGAGGTGCACTGCTGCTTAGCTGCTGAAGTGTACAGCAGTACAGCTTACAATACCATTCGGCATCTCTTGCACGTACGGGTTCTGGCGATGATGATGCACAGGCGCGTTTGTCTACACAATCCCAGTTGACACAGAGGAGCCGATCTGCCATGCATGCCTGCACCCCGTGCAGGTCTTCTTTGTGGCAAATCGTGGCTACTTGCTCCAGTGTTCTGGTGCAGCTTGCAGCTGGCCTGGATAGCGGATTACAAGGCTAGCTGGGCCTGAAACGCAGAGGAGTGCGGATGAAGGAGTGATGCGGTCATGAGAGCAATGCAGAATCGCAAGCGATGCGATGTGTACAGCGTGAGTCAGAGTGCCGCTGATGTGTCAACATCGCTACGCATGCAAATGCCACAATGCATAGCAGCCTCGAAAGCTCGAAACGGCACACAGCCTACCCATTTCATGACAGGCAACGCATGCAACGCATGTGGAGAGCTGCAGGCTCTCAGCCGCTATCTCGATGTGCCTCAGTCGACGTCTCAACGTGTCAGTGAGCCGAAAGTCGTCTCTCAAGCCCATCGTTACTGCACACTTACACGCTCCGCTCCAACACCGTTCTCGTCAGCGTGTCGACATCGCTCTTGACAGCTCTCTCTAACAGACCGCCTCGCATCAAAGGCCTCACACACCACAGAGCAAAAGCACCACTGCACGGACCAACCTCGCTCCGCTCCTCCTCCATGTCAGCGGAGCAGCTTTCGTCCGTTGCAGACCAGCTCCAGAAGGCTCACGTGCTCACCACGTGTCCCCAGCTGTTTACGCGCGTCACTCGTGCACTCGTGCTCTCTGCACCATGATCAGCTGCAATCGACCTCTGAACTTCGAGTTCGACACCAAGACCTAGCTTCGCTCACACGCATGTCGCGCAGAACCCTGCGCAGGCATGACCCGACGCCGACGCCTCCCCCGCCTCCACGGCCACGGCGGCGGGCTGCCGCCGGAGCTGAGCTGGACGCGAAGCAAGATGCCGGTACAGATGTTAAAGCCGGAGACGACGAGATGACGGACGATAAGGTGGCCGAGCTGTGGAGCGAGTTTGCAGCGGACCACTATGAGATTGTGGACCAGTTGCCATTGGAGCTGCATCGGAACTCGAGGTTGTTAAGGGAGCTGGACGAGGAGAGTCTGTGTGAGTAGACTTGGGGTCAGCTGTAATGAACGATGCTGGCTGTCTCAGCCTCCCCTATGTAACTCAGCACTGCTGACAAACAGTGCAGCAGGAGAAGCTGGAGAGGAAGATCAGGGAGTACATCGCGTGGAGGATGGTGCTGGCGCGGCCAGCAAGACATCAAACAGAGGACACGACGGGCGACAAGGAGTCGGGCTCAAAAGGTGACGACCAGGGTGAGAAGGAGAGTGCAGCGCCAACCCAGGAGGGCGATGGTGATGTAAAGCCGAGCGGACAGAGAGCTGGCACACCGAAGGCTCAGGAGAGGGACGGGAAAGCCGACGTCACTGGAGGAGGAGATTCTATCGACGCAGGGGGAGGAGGCGGTGCCACTATCGAAAACGGGGAGGGGGAGAGTACAGGAAAATCGAGTGAGCGAGCGATCGGATCCCAGCAAGGGCATGTGTCAGACGAGAACGCTATGTTGGGCAAACCCCAGGATGACAAGGAAGGCGCAACCTCCAACGGCTCTGTCAACCTTGCAGCCCTCGAAAACGTAGAGCAGTCCGCCGCCTCATCTGAACCTCCCCGAGCGTCCCCTAAGCCTCTAGGGACAACCACAGCAGTCGCAGAGGGCTCAAGCGTGGAACCTGCATTACCGGGCTCAGGCTCAGAGACAGCAAGTCAGTCTCAAGCCGCCTCAGGCTCGAGCACAACTCAGCCAGCTGGTGCGGCACAAGAGCCAGCACCCAAAACCCCCGAAGAGCAAGAAGAGCGCGACGTCGAGATCGCCGAGGAGCTCGCGCTCGTCGAGACGGCGGCGGGTGTGGAGCGGCTCGTGGGCGAAGCTACGTCGACCATCGGGGCAGTCGAGGTTGCGGATGGCGGACGTGGTGCTACGGGGTCAGGGGGAGGCGAGGGAGGCGCTGCTCCAAAGCCAGCTGAGTCTGAGTCTGAAATCAACGGTGCAGCTGGCGACGCTTCGGCCCCGGAGCGACAGCGACCAGTCGAGCCGCCAGACGGCGCTGGGGAGACCCGTCAGACGCAGGCAGTCCGGGCTGCCTCTTCACAACAAGCCGACGGACCTGCGCAGGCTGAGACCTCCGCCATCCCGCCACGACCTTCACTAGGGGACATTGCGACGCTGATTAACGAGCTGGTGCGGAATCGGGAGGAGAAGGTTGCGATTGCTGTGGGCGCGTACAACTCGGTGAGTGTTATTTTCCACTTTCTTACCGATGAACCTGGGTACGACGGAATACTACCTGTGCAACGTACTGTCGATCTCTCACATCCTCTTCGGTCTTTCAGCTCATCTTCCTGCTGATTCACTATCTCTTCGACTTTTGCCCCATTCTATCCCCGTATCTCCCCATGTCCTGTCCTCCCCCCTCCCCCCCCCCCGGCTGACCCCAGGTGGACCGCCACATCCGCGCCCTCGACTCTGCCCTCGCAGTCCTCAACCCACCAGTGGCACAGCCCCTCGAACTTTTGCCTGTCGAGCCACAGCCTGAACCAGCACCAGCGCCAACCGGACGCAACAAGAAGCGCAAACGCAAGTCCGAGTCGCGTGCCCCCGCGCAGCCAGAGGCCGCCCCGGCAGGCGTTGTCGGTATCGGGCTCGGCGCGCTCCCGCCTGGGATTGAGGCGGACCCGAATGAGCCGCGGTATTGCTACTGCAACCAGGTGTCTTATGGCGAGGTGAGTGGGGCGTGGGCTTTGTTGTGGCACAATAGCAGTGCTCAGCTCCTGAAGAGGCTGCTGTGGCGTGGGGCAATCTCGTGGCACAGCGGCAATGCTCAGCTCTTGAGAAGACAAGTGTGGGATAGGATAGACCCGCTGACCACAGATGGTCGGATGCGACAACGAAGACTGCCCGCACGAATGGTTCCACCTCAGCTGCCTCGGCCTCACGGCGCCGCCGACCGGCGACTGGATGTGCGAGACGTGTCGGCCGACTGTGGTCACCAGTGGGAGTGCGAAGAAGCGGCGGCGGAGGTAGGCGGGGAGGGTGTAGGGTTTGTGAGGTGTGTTGTATGTTATGCATTGGTGACATGTGGCTACGGCAATGGTCAGAGGTCTCCTATGGGGGAGTCAGAGAAGTCTGATTCTTGAACGCGCACAGAAAAGTGTAGAAACGCAAAGGTTTCGTCCACGCGACATCCGGATCAAAACACAGAAGAAGCGGCGTCTATTGCCTGCCATAAGAAAAGGATACAGTAGCGGCCAGCATGGATATGGGTTGCATCTCATCCTCGGTTCTTTGAAGGCTCTAAGAGAGCGGATGAGACTGTATGATTGCTGCTACCACTTCACACCCCCAACGACGATATGCCGACTGTGGGCTACGTGCGCAATCTCTCAGCCCTCTCAGCAACCCCCATGATCATCATTCCGTTCACCCCAACCACCTCACCCGTCACCTCACCGACAATACACATACATTTCCACCCATCAATGATCACTCTCATCAACCATCATCCCTCTAACGGATGACAAAGCCGAAGAGGTCACAATGCTGACGCTGAGCTAGTAGCTCGTTGTTATTGATACTGTAGTCATGACATGATGGTCATGACCGCGATGACATCCTTAACCTCGTTGCCTCGTTTTCTACTGATCTCTATCGCTGATTAGCCCCAAAGCTACAGCACAGTACCTCAAAAACAGCTCAAAGAACGCAACTTCGCCTTGCGAAACGTCAGCGGCCTGTCTCGAGCTCTGCAACAACACGGCCATTGTAGCCCTGGGCGACGCTGCCACCTTCTACATACTGTACTGTACAGTGTATCCTTGATTCTACGCCACCCAAATCGCCATACCGCGCTACGCCTTAGCCCTCTCTGAATTACACGCTCCATGCCACTCTCACCCCCCTACCACTACCCCGAGCCCGAGCATCCGCCCCTCACCCACTGGCGCGGCTGCAACTGCTGCATGGACTGCGGGTGGTGCGGGTGGCGGTGTGTGTGCGGTAAACCAGAGTCGCCAGGTGCATCGGCGAGGGCATCGAGTGAGACGGACGTTGAGCCAGATGATGAGTGTGGTGTGGCGGTGCTGCCTCGGTTGGCGAGTATGGATCCTGTCACAGCACAGACAGCGGACGAGGAGACAGACGCGTCCAAGGTGCCGCGTCCAACAGGTGCTGCAGAGCCACGCTCCCGGACGTCGGGCTCGTCGCGCTCGTGGCCTCCAGCATGTGTCGACGAGGCCTCGTCCCCACCAGCATGCAAGACACGTAGTCAACCATTACGGTCGCCTTCAGCACAGTCGGAGAGCGGCCAGCACCTTGTGAAGCGCAGCTCACCGAGCTCACCGAGCTCGCCGGAGCAGGAGACTTCCCCGGCAGTGTCTGCGCTACCCTCGCCGGGCTCAGAAGGCTCGGTACGGAAACGACGAAAGCTGACTCCGCCACCGTTGACACTCGAATCACCTACATTTACAAACATTCGACTGGCAGATTCACCATGCTCATGTTTCAGTGATCAGTCAGGAGTAGCTCTTGAGAGGACGAGACGTCGAGCAGAAAGAGAAAGTGCTGAGTTTCTCTCCACGTCTGCCTGCCTCGAGCCTGAGATCACATCAGAGCCCGTGTTGCTGGCTGATAAGACCAAGAACACAGGGTCAAGTATGGAGACCGATGCCAGATTATCAGATCCTGTCTCCCAGGCCTCCGCATGCTCATCAACATTCTTCGATGACAGCTTGCTTGCGAGCCCTTCGGCACCACCTCCCGTGCACTCCGCCACAAGCGTAGTTTCCCACTCCAGTCTGTTCAAAAGTGATCTTTCGCCAACAGGCTTGGAAGTCGAAGATAACCACGTCAAGCTAGTAACTTCAGCTCAGGAGCCAGCTGCGGAGGAGACAGGGCTCGCCACAAAGAGTAACAACGCGGATGACGATGGCGAGGAGGCTCCCTCTGTGGCAAGGCAAGCCCCAGGTTCGAGTCCATCTGGAGGGACGTACTACAGCTTGTTTGGCAGCTCACCTCCTGCTGGGTAGCTGACCGTTCTTTGGAACAGAGTACCTCCCTGTATCTCAACATTCAAGATGATACGGCGCAAACATACAGTACGTTCGGGAGTTCCAACGATCAGAAGCAAGCAAGCTGTCTCGATAATGCAACGTTTCACTAGACGCTATCTCGTCCATCGTTTCCAACCTAATCCAATGCCATCTACATACGATCGTTCTACTTTTCGGAAGTATGCTGGCAAGCGAACTCGGATACCTACAATGTGTTGATGCTGGACGAGGGGTGGCTTGCGTTGCATATTCACGCCTTCAAAAGTTCTGCAGACCAGCCATCCGTTTGCTTGACTCCTAACCATTGTCTTTCTATGCTACTCTTCACTCCTGCAATGTACCACCGCATGAGCCTGCAGCCCAAGCGCGGAGGTCAGCGATCACATCAGGAGGATACAGTAGGATCTGGGACGACGATCCGTGCGGCGTTTTCGAGGATTTTCCAGGGATATCTCGCCTTTTCTTGAACATGAAACGCGATGTCGTGCAGAGGCCACCGCGCCACCTCAGTCCACTTTGGTGCGTTCTCGAGTAGCAGATCTGTTCTACAGCGACGCGACGCGTTGGTCTGAGTTTACAAACGTCTGGCTGTACCCCAGGACCAATGCGTAGCCGGGGGTGGGAACGAAACCACAGATACACACTCCCAAAATTCAAGCAGACCTCGGCATTTCCTCCGAATCCTCAGCAGAGCCCATTGTGCTCTTTCACGAACATAACCTATCAGTCCAGATAGCATGGAAGTGCGGTGGGAAGATGCAACAGATAGGTGACCCTTCATGCGCTGTACCAAACTTTCAGCCACGCTTCACTGCAGTATGTTGGGCACAACCAGCCGCACGAGGCACTGATCCCTCAAGCTCAGAAAATGATGAGCCACACATCAACATCGGCCGTCGGGCCATCCACAAAACCCAAAACAAACAGCTCACACCTCTATCTTCCTGTCAGAGAGTACTCGAAGTCGCGACCTCGCTCCCTACCCAGGGTACGTTAGGTCGCACATCCGTCCAAGCAGAAGCAAGGCGATTGACGGCAAGTGCCTTGTCGATACCAAGGCTGCGGTCTGAGCTCCAGGTCGCGATAGGACACGGGCCACCCAAGAGTCCCACCTTAACCTCCTCACTCTGTCCGATGGAAGGCCCAAGAGACCAGAACCCCAGTGCGAGATGCGTGACACTGTGGTGACGATGTAACAGCCGAACGGGTCGGGTCTTGGTCAGTGCTGATATCTTCGTGTCTGGTTTGCGCGTCTCGCCCTCTTTCCGCTCTTAACTCTTGTCGCACTCACTTCTTGCGTTCTTCATACTGCTCACCCACACACTCATTTGGCATTTACAGAGCACTGCTCGCACCCACATTCTTTTATAGCCCTCAAAGCTCAGCACTCGACTTCGAAAATCCACACAACTCGTTATCCTTCCTCAGAGCAGTCACGACATGCTCCTCACCGCCCTGCTCATCCTCCTTCCCCTCGTCGTAGCCAAGGAGGGCGTCGGACCCGACTGGTACAACAACAACGGCAAAGGGCCCGGCGGAGGTGACAACAATGGCGTCGGGCCGAACTGGAACAACGGCGTTGGTCCGGGGGGTAACAATGGCAACGGTCATGGCAATGGCAACCCGCAGTGTAGCACTGCCACGTCTGTCGTCTGGACCGAAGCGTGGGTCGCAATTGCAACGGCGATGCCTTCGCTGACTCCAGAACCAAAACGGTCAAGGGGCCGGACCAGACCGTGACTGCCACCGTGACTGGCAAGTGCGAGGTCGCGGTGACGGAGACAGTCTCCAGTGGTGAGTGGTTCAAAATACAGTACAGCTTGCAGACAACTGACAACCAGTTGTTACCATGCCGGGCACCGAGACAGAGGTATGTGCATGCCCTAGAGGCACTTCTGGTGTTGTAGAAACAGATGGAGTGGTTCCGGTCTGACTCCAGTGGCAAACCTTCACACAGACGGTGTACGAAACCGCCAGCCCGAGCCACACACAGACAATCACAGGCTACCCCACCGTTACGACGGTATGCATCGATCGCCGCAATGTACCCGACGGCATGACGAACGCCGAACGGATCCGTCGAGGTCTGCCATTGAAGAGCCCAGTGAGGCGCCATGGCGAGGGAAACGGTGAGGGCAATGGCAACCGCAACGGCAATGGCAACCGCAACGGCAACGGCAACGGCAATGGCAATGGCAACGGCAACGGCAACGGCAACGGCAACGGCAACGGCAACGGCAACGGCAACGGCAATGGCAATGGCAACGGCAACGGCAACGGCAACGGACACAAGGCATCCTGCACGCCAATCACGGCGACCATTACCTCGACAGCCACCAAGACCACCGTCACCGAGGGCAAGACAAAGTCTGCAACCAAGACAGTGTGCAAGACGTCGACTGCGACTGGTGAGTTATACACGACCCCAGATACGCCCAGACGCCCTGCTGACCCCAGTGTTCGAGGCCACCCCAACCACAGTCTACAGTACCAAGACGATCAAGGTGCTCGCCGATGAGGCTGTCACCATGACCCTCCCCTGCACCAACACTGTCACTGGTGGGTTGCTGAGACACTGACACCGCTGACCCCAGTCGTTGTCACCCCCACCTCGACGCAGTACAAGAAGTGCACCCCCACGGACAGTCCCGGGCACCACGGCATGAAGCGTCGTTGGGGCCGTGAGTAGACACTTCGGATACCGGACTCTCCATACAGTACCATCTCAAATCTAGTATCAATCTCCTTCTATCTCCCTTACAATGCACACGGACGTTGTCTCTAGATCTTCATACAGTAGGAAGCACATGCATTATACATCCATTATTGATGTTGACGCTCACTGCGGTGAGGGCAGGACCTCGAAACGTCCGAGGAGTGAACGCCACAATCATGCTGAAACCGCCACCGCGGGAGGGTCACAATGGCGGCGACGACGCCACCCGCTTGGAGTACGCAGTTGCGTCCTCGGTGAAGAAAAGAATCGAACGTTCAGAAGACGAATATCTGCTTCACTGCAATAGGGGTGTGTATGAGTGAGTTGTGCAGCTGCGAGACTGTGCGCATTTTTTTCAGAAGCCTGATCTACTGGCGCCATTTGCGCGGCTGCATATCATGTCTTCGCCAGATGTGCGAAAGTAGAATACTGTAGCACATGGCAGATTCACAATACCCATGCCGCAGAGCTGATAGAACAGCCTGAACAGTAGCCCATGCTGTCTATTCACCACCCTGTAGATGTGTACAGTAGGTCATAGCGAGGAGGCGTGCGGAGAGCTGCTCTGTTCACACCCAGCACGACACTCAAAGCACAACGCGAAGGCTGTCACATCGCCTTCGTAGACGTACTGTATCATGTCAGACCGAGCTAATTGTATCATCATGCGTTACAGACAGTTGTTGGATGTTATATCCAGCGAGCGCACGTCGTCAGCCGAGTGGGCTTAGTCGTCGCTATCCGCGCGAGGGTGGGGGCCGTGTCAGCACAGCCGCGACAGCCTGCCCGAATGCTCATCGTTGCTACCACATCGAAGTGTATGCACAACAAAGAGTAGTAAAGATATGCACTCCGTACTGCCATTATCAGCAACTCACAAAGGGCTTTCATGATGAAGCAGTTGAATGATCGCCGCCACATGAGAATCGGCGCCACAGTGATCGGCGCCGAATGTTTCATCAGCAGCATCACGACCAACCGTGTTGGCTAAACATCCTTAACCTCACATGTACACGAGTCCTGCAGCAGAGAGTAGAGCAGGCATAAAGAGACTCATTGGTGAGCCCGCGCTGCAGGTACATACACTACTGACCGCACAGGTTATGAAGATCCTGCACCATTACCATCTGACCGCCTACCGAGTAGACTGCTGCTCCTGCTCGCATCCCTCTGCCCTCTGCCCTGCAGCAGTTGCAGTTCAGCCCGCTCCCGCAATACCACCTGGTCCAAACCTACATGGCGAATGCAGGATACGTCGTAGGCTACCATGTCCCGCAGCCAGACCACCCAGGATTTCACCAGGAGGTCGACATGGCGGCTTCAGGCAAGCAAGCTCATCCATCGGCAGTGCCTGGCGGGCCGAGGTGTACCAGCCTAAACTCAAGCACTGGGCAAGCAATGCCTGAAAGTCGTCCACTAACAGCAGCTGATCAGCTGACAGGTTCGGACTCGTTCTTATTCTGCATCACAGCATCACAGCTGACTGAGGTTTGACCTCGTTCTTCTTCTGCACCATCATCCGCAGCCTTGCGCCCGCAACAAAGCAGCAATGCACCTTGTCTCGGACTTGACGCCACTGCCCACATGGCCTGACGCCTCGAGCTTGATACGCACTGTGAAACCCGCGATCCCTCTCGGCAGGCGCGGGAGGCATCCCGCTGTTCCCGCAATAAGGTTGTGCTGCCTCATGTCCCGCACTCTTGGGTCCATCAAGCATAGCCTGCGACAGGCACGGCTACCGACTCCCGTGCTGACCGAGTGTTTCGCACCGAACTATCACTGCAGCAAACTAATCTTACCACTCACTCCTCACCACGGCATCCCGCGCAAGGACGGCAGGCTTGTTAACTTGCCGGTGGTCCTGAGTTGGCTATGAGGCCAGATGCCTCGGGTAACAACAGACTTACTTGGCGCTACCCTGCCGCCCTGTGCTGTTGCGCGACAACTGTCTACATCTTGAAGAACTAGGCTTGACGGGATGGGCGATCCCCACCCCGCCTTCTCGTAACAGACGAGTTCGAGCAGCAGCGAGTAGTAGTCTGAGCAGCGAGCAAGTTGCAGAGAAGATGTGAGCCCACAGCAGCGCGGAAACGATTCCTGGGTCTACTTTGCATCATTCTCTCGAAGCGACTCGCTAGTCGCTGTTCCCGCTGGTTGCTCATCGCTCATCGCTCATCGCTCATTGCTCTTGCTGGTGCTTTCGGACTTGACGACGAGGTCGACTCATAGCCCATCATGACCGACCCCCACGGCACTGCCGTCACTTACTTGTCTTTGAACTCGCCAATTCTTGACTCTTCCTCTACACCACTACGTCGCCGGAAGTCATCGATCCCATCGACCACTACAGCTCACGATCGTTACAACGGCACACCGTACAACTACTCTCCCAAACCACTACCCATCTCCTCCCCCTCCGACGCCCAGCGAGCACATCGGCACCGGCGGCGCCAAACAGCTCATCCTAGCGCCCTAGCCAGCGCCCTAGCCAGCGCCATCGCCAGCGCCGACGCCATGACCGTCGTCGCACTGGACTCCCCGTTCCCCTCGCCGCCGGCCGAGTCGAACGCCCACTTCGCACCCTATACCGACGAGCACGGTTGGGCAACCCACGCCCCAGCACCCTCCTCCTTCCGGCCCGACATGAATATCGTGGCCAGTGTTCGTCCAGGCTCCATGTCCTCCAACTCGGACGACGAGGTCCCCCACACGCCAGAGCAGGCGTACCTCCCGCCCGGAGCAGCGCCGGGGTACCGCTGGCCCCAGCCATCTGGCAAGAACGCCGGACTAGGCCTGGGAATTGGTATCAGAGGCGCCTCGTACGACTGCAGCGCAGGCGCAGGGGCAGACAGCGACGCCTCGTCGGGCTTCACGTCGTCTCCACCGACGACGCCGACCAGGCTCCTGTTCGTCTCGGAGTCGTTCGACGCCCTCTCGTGCCCCACGACACTGGAGGAGCTTACCCAATTGCGCAAGGCCGCCGCCGAGCTCGATCTCGAGGCGAAGAAGTTGCGTCGACTAAAGGGGCGTGACCCGGCAACGCATCCGAGGCTTCTGCCGCGCAAGGCCGTCCCCGTGCCGACTGAGGCAGACCTCGAAGTAGCAGTAGCGCCGAAGCCGCGCCGCCCGGCAGCGAGGCACTCGTTGTTTGTGGCGTCGCCGACGGACTTTACTCTGGACATGGAGCAGCCTCTGCCTAGTCCGAGCCAGGTCAGCCTGAAGACGACGCCGATGTTGCGGACACAGAGTGGCCAGGCATCGATGTCGTGGACACAGGGTGGTCATACGCCAATGTCCCGGACAAACAGCGAACAGGCTCCGCCTCAGGCCCAGGCAACGCTGCCATCTTCTCGAACTAGCCGTACTCGAACACAGCCGGCCAAGGGCTACACCCCGCCGCCATCCCGCACCGTGGACGCACTCCTCCCCGCCGTGCCGAAGAGCTCGACACCACCGCCCCCCGCCCGCGCATCACCCCTCTACAACCTCAAGCAAGCGGCAATGTCGTCGATCGAGTTCACGCGCGGTTCGGCAGAGAAAGAGATCGACAAGCTGCGCATGGGAAGGAGGTTTGCCTCCTCGTCGGGTGCGGGTGTGGCTATGGCCATGAGGCGCGATCTCAGTGGAAGCGGAATCGTCGGCAGTAGCGCGAGCATCGGGAGTGTTGGTTCCAGTGCTCGTGGCAGCGCCAGTGCTGCCTCAAGTACGGGTGCCGCCTCCAGCATAACTACACCACCCGCCCAGGACACCTACTGCTCTACAAGGGAGGCAGGGGAGGACGCACGCGCCGCAGTCTTCGAGATGAGCACGTTCGGCCTCGACCGGCCAGATCCAGACGAGCCTGCCCCGCTCACGACGCGAGCGAGCCGGACGTCTGCGGGTCCGCCAGTGTACTCCCTCGACGACGCAGCGCTGCAGAGGAGCCTGAGTGCCACTGAGGCAGGGGATGTGAACTCTGCGCGTCGCGAGACTTCGGAACGGCCAGAGCCGGGACTAAAGCACAAGCCGAGCTCGTTCTTCAACAAGCGCAGGAACCTGAAGCGCTTCCTCGGCAGGAGTGGGTAACGTTCTAGCTCCGCTTCTGACCTCGGAATGCTTGTTGGAGGATGGGATGGATATTGCTGGACGGGGGATGGCAGTGGACGGTACCGAATTTCAACATCAACATGGGACTGAACAGTAGTCCACGGAGAACGGGCCATCCGAGGCATCCGCGGACGAGGGGACAGAGAGGGGAACACTGGATGAGGCGTACACGCAAATATGGCAACATTTCGAAAGCCACTTCAAAAACACACAGGACATATTCTTCTCGATCTGAGCTCCGTAAAAGCTGTGTCGAGACGCTGTTGTAGTATAATGCACCCATACGTGGAAGTCCAGTCGGTGGCTCCTTCGAGGTAGATCAAGGCTATCAAATGGGGAAATTTAAGCCTGTCCAACGTAAAAGCAAAGCAGTAGCTGGACCACATGTCCTTAAGCAGCCTGGTGAGCCGAACAGCCTGAGGAGAGGGGAAAGTTCAAAAGTTGAGCAACAAGCTGGGCAGCCACATAGATTAGATTAAGCAGCTGTCTGAGCTGAGCAGCCACACATGGCTCAGCAGGCCGAGGAGCTTGCCTGCCTAAGATATTGAGAGGTCATCGATTTCGACAGCCTGCTCAAAGCATTATTGCCTGATCTGCTCGAACCGATCGAAGCACCTGCCTGATGAGATTGCAGTCTGATATGCTCAACCAGTGGGTGATGAGCTCATTCTGAAGTCAGCTCTGGGCGGCCAGACTGTTTGTTGCCTGCCGTAAACGTACGCTGCGATTGTTTACCTAGCGGCGTAACGTCAACAGTCTCGTTGAGTGCTGTCGTCCGCCACAACGACCCTAAAGCGTTTCCAACATGTCCGCTACACACTCATAGGTATACATGTAATATGGTAGTACTATCTAGTAGACAACGTATTAATGAGTGTTGCAGCCTGTGCAACCTCGTAGACTGTTCTGTGCTCTTACTGACTCGTAGTGGCGCGAAGCTGACCACATGTCGTAGGAATGGCGACCTAGCTGCCCATGTCGTCCGCCTCGCGACTCGAGTGCCTTGTTGCTCTGCGACACCGCCTGGCCGTTGCCTAGAGACGCAAGCACTGTGGTATGCAATACTACTAGCAGCTCCGAGATGCGGGCTCTGTGCCGCCAGATGCTCGACGAAGGGCCTAGTACGCAATTCCCACCTCGTGCGTGCGCACATCGTCCATGCCGACGACATACGCCTGCGTGTACGGCGTAACAGCCACAAGCTCCGCATGGTGCAGCACGCTCTCCTCGTAGTCGCTCCCCATGCTCATGCTGCTGATGCTCCCGTGCGGCGTGTGCGTGGCGGCCGTGTAGCCGGTGCTCACGCTGTCGGCGGACGCAAAACTCGCGCGCTCGCCCTCGACGAAGAGCTGAGGCGTGCCGTACAGCGCTGCACGGTGCGGGTGACCCGCGGGTGCGACGGACATGCGGTTGCTGCGTGGCGACGGGATGGTGAAGGCAGATTTCTCGCCCGTCGGGGTGGTCGCCTCGAACGCCGATGGCTCGAGAGACTGCACCTCCAGACCAAGGCCGAGACCGCCGTACAGCTGCGGAGCGTCGGGGAGACTCATGTGCGGGCCCTTGGGCGTCGTGGCGGCTGCGCCCGTCGCGACGTGCAGCGCGTTCCCTGTCTGCAGGATGCCCGCGGCGTCGGTGATCGAGAGCTGGCGGAGCATGGAGCCGAGGGCCTCCTCGGCGTCCGGGGAGGACGGGGCGGACATGATCGACCCGTGCGAGAGGGACGAGGGCATGCTCTCGGATGCGGAGGAGGGCATGCTCCCGTTCGACATGAGGGAGGGGAGGGAGCCGTAGGACATGAAGGGGGGGCTCGGGGGGAGGGGGTCGCGGGGTGGGGCGGGGGCGGTGTTGAGTGGGACCCATACGGGCTCCGAGGGGTGGAAATCGGCGTGGGGGTGTTGCTCGGGGTTGAAGGGGGTCTCGTAGGTGGTGTCCTGCTGCTCCTGAGAGGGTACATGGACGGACTGCTCGTCGAGAAGTGTGGATCCAGCCTCGTCCTTCGACAGGTCCGAGAGCTCTGCGAAGGCCGCCTCGAGCTCCTCCTCTGCGACTGGAGGGGCGGGCAGGGGTCGGGTGGGAGCGGATTTGACAGTAGCAGTGGTGTCTTGCTGTTGTGAACCAGTGGCAGTGTCGGTCTGCTCTGCAGCAGTAGTAGCCACTGCGGTTGAAGGCGCTACCACATCGGCAGCAGACTGGGCATCCCTCGTGATGGCAGCGGCGCCGGCAGCAGCATGGGCACCCGCAGCTGATCGAGCAGCAGCCTGAACACTGTAGGAATTTGCCGGCTGGGAGCGACCCTCCGCTGCTGCCGCATCAGCAGCACTCCTCGCCGCCGCGAGCCGCAGACTCGCCGCATTCGCCTGCTGCGTCAACTCATCACCCAGGGGCGGGAGGTCGCATGCAAGAGCCGCAAGCTCGGCCAGCGAGCGCGAGATCGACTTCCCGTCGTCATGTGGCGACTGGTAGAGGGACGCGGTAGCGCGTTCCGGGTTGCGCGGGGGAGGAGTAGGAGCGGCTGCAGGTGCTGCTGCGCCAGCAGCAGCAGCGACTGCCGTCTCCTCAATGGGAGGCAGGAGTGTAGCGGTCGACTCTGCTGCCTCATTGCCATCGAAGCTCTGTTCCTCACCCTCGCTGTCGCTATCGAGCCCTCCCTCGACATCGTCAAGCTGGATAAGGTTCTGGGCGAGCGACGAGCTGCTCGTCGGTGGGGAGTTCGCCATCTCAGCGAAAAACGCGCGGTGCGGTGAGCTCGCTTCTGCTTGCGGCTGCACCTCCGCCTCCTCCTCCTCCTCCTCCTCTGGCATGTCCTCCAGTAGACGGAGGGACGACGAGATGCTGCGATTGCGCCGAGGGATGGGTTCTGCGGGCTCGACTGCGGCTGTTCTAGAGCCTTCTCCTTGCTCGCCCTCCTGCTGCGGCGTGGCGGGGATGACATTGAACATCGGGGTCGCGTCGTCGCCGAACTGAGCTGCGCGGGGTCCGTCGTCGCCCTGTCGCAAGGTGGGGGTTGTGGGCATTGGGGCATCGGCGGGGAACTCTAGTGAACCAGAGCTGTGGGCGGCTGAGGAGCTCGCCACGGACCCTTCCCGGAGGATAGCAGAGCGCTGCAACGTCGAGTGGGAGTCGGCCGTGCTCGGCGCAGGCGACAGACGCCCGGGGGAGATCGACCCGTGGCCACTCGACGACCCCGCGTACGTTGACATCGAGGCGATCGACATACGCGTGCGGCTGCCCGAGGACGTCTGGGGACGCGACGAGCGGCGCCCGCGTGACATCGTGCTGCTGTTCGACATGACGCTGTTGGGCCGGATGCGCGTGGGTACGACAGAGATCACACCGCGGGATGGGACCTGCGAGCCTGAGCCTGAGGTCGAGCCCGGCCCCGTAGCCATCATCGAGCTCGAGGAGATTGTCGACAGAGGACGCGAGGAGCGCCTGTTGATGATCCGGGGAGCAGCCGACATGCTCGGGGGGCGGGAGGACGCGATCTGCGCTGGGGGCGTGACTGGCGCGTAGGTGTGGGTGGCAGGTGGCAGCTGCGCCCGAGTAGACTCGGGTGTTCCGTAGACTGTAGATCCAGAGGCTGAGGCATACGAGGAACCCGACATGACGGACGCGCGCGAGGTAGAGGCGGGCGCAGAGGCGGGCGACGGGTTGTGCAGTGGAGACGGGGTGTGGTACGGGGAGCGAGTGTTGGCCTGGGGCGCGGGCGACGAGTAGTGGTGCTGCGAGGAGCACAGGGCGGGGGACATAGAAGCGGCCGACCCAGGCGTCGCTGGCGAGGCAGACAGGGAACTCTTGCGGTGTTCCACAGAGTTGTACGAGCGCGCAGGTGATTGCTGGTAGGACGCAGCTGGTGACTGCTGGTACGACTGAGCCGGCGACTGCTGGTGCACAGAGGGCACCTGCTTGCGCGCGTACGTGCTCGGCGGGGGAGTGTATCCCGGCGACGAAGCCGACTGCTGCTTCGACACACGACCCATCCCCGGGCTGCCAGAGGGGAAGCGCACGGCCTGTGGCGGGTGCACGGCCGGGGTGTCATCAGTGCCCCCGAGGTTGCTGGAGCGTCGGCGTAGGATGGGCTTGGGCTTCTTCTCGTTCCCGGTGTTGCCTGTCGGCTTCGGGGCATGCGAGTTGCGCTTCTTGGGCGCAGGGTCGTTCCGGCGCCAGAACATGAACCCGTCCATGGTTCCAGAGGTGCTCGCCGGGGATGCAGGGGAGAAGCTGCTCGCGGGCTCGGCGGCGGATAGACGCTGGCTGTCGTGCTCCTTTGACTGCTCTGTCCGCTTTGGCGCCGAGTTGGGTAATGGCGGGGGAGGGGTGGTCTCCTTGCGCTTGTCGGCGTCGTGCCCTGCTGCTCCTGCTGCACCCCCTGCAGCTGCAGCCGCAGCCGCAGCCTGCTCGCGCGCCTCGCCGCGCAGGCTCACCGTGCTGAGCTTGCGCAGGCGGCTGCGCGACGCCTTGTGGGAGAGCGTCTGGAGGATTGGCATGGCGAGAGGGGTACAAGTGACTGTAAAGTAGGTAGTGGAATTGCCGGCGTAGATCGAAGACTAAGGCCCTACTGTGCTCGAGACTGAGGCCTCTTTATTGATGGGCCGATGGGTTAGGTGTTGTCGACGTTGCGCTGAATCCTGGGTACCACCTCCAAGCTACGTCCAGGCGACCAAGTGAACGAGCGTGTGCGTCAGACAACCAACAGACAACGAAGACGAGATGAACAGTTGGAGCAGATGTCGAGTACTAGATGATAGATATCACTCGAGCAATGAAGCATGAGCACCAGCCAATGCCGGCACTGATCCACCGTACATGAAAAGCAAGTCGCGCCGCGTCCATCGTCCTGGCTGCCATTCATTCTCCGCGCTAGCTCGCTGCCCTCGCTGCCCACGCTGCCCACGCTGGCGCGCATGTAGCATATCTGCGCCGGTAGTCGTATGCACCCCTGCCCCCTCTCTCTCCTCCCCCTGGCTGATCCAGACTGCGCCGCTGGATGGCTGCGTATTGCTCTTGCAGTTCGCGAGTTCCCTCCCAATTGAGCAATGCGTCGAAAACGCGTCTACGTCTACCCGAGGCGCCATTGAATGCCCGAATCCACCTTCCCTGGGTTTCTTGTTCCACCTTCCTTCTATGGCGGCGACGCGTCGAGCAAACCTTATTCTTTCCATCTTCATCCCTTAACACCTCCTGTATCTGAGATCTGCGAGCATCGACGGATCCTGGAGTACGCCAGATGGAGCTAGCTGCGGTGAGTGGCTTCTGGCTTCTGGCTTCTGGCTGCTGAATTGACGACAGAACATTAGGCGGCGTAGATGGCGCTGGCGTTGAGAAACATCGAGCGACCGAAGTGGCTGCTGTCTCTCACGCCATGCAATGGAGGTCTGGAACAGGCGTAGCGTATCTCAAGACAAGACGCGTCTACATGGCGTACCACCGTACATGGCGACATGGCGATGTCGGAGCGTGGTCTGGCGCGTGTTCTGGCGCGTGTCATGTCATGGCAACAGAGGTAGCTCCGGCCACATGACTGCACTTCGAGGACGCGAACAGGCTGAACTAGGCGAACTCGTCTCGGCCGGTGACAACCCTCGCTCTCGCAGATGGGAAATCTGAGAGATCATCCCCTCAGCCGGAGGAATAAGGAACCCGTCTTCCGGTAGGTACCCCTGCACTCTCCTTGCATGACGACTACTGTGTACGTTTCGTACGCGCCATCAGCATCTCAGCTCGAGTGGACCCACACTCCTCAACGCGTTGATGGGCTGGCTGCGTGCTGCGATTGCGGACGCAACAAGCATTGTCCGAAACGTCCACCAACCCGCTCCCACGGCCAAGGCACTGCCGCACGAGAGTATGGGTGGGTCCACGCGACCCAGAAATGGTAACTGGAATCCCACCAGGATCCTAACTATGAAGTCGGTGTAGGGGTCAGGTTGGTCTAGCTAGTCTAGCTGGTCTGGGCGGCGAGGCGTCTAGACGGGTTAGCTTGCCCACCGGAGGCTAAGGCAGGTCACTCAACCCTATCATCTGCAGCTATGTTGCAGTCTGCTTGCAGCCTTGAGCAGTTTTGCCATATGTCATGCGCAAGTCGATGCCCTCGATGCATCGATGGGGACTTGGGTAGGTGTCCCCGACGCGACGCTTGGCATGCGAATAGCGCGCGCTGGTGTCGTTTAGGACCTGGACGCGTCATGTTGAATGACTGTCGCAAGGAGGCATGTTCGCCTTCCCGCAGCTGGTCCAGCTGGTCAGTCACCAACGCTGCAACGCGGGTGATGACTGACACGCCTGGCACGGTGCTGAGACAGCGTGCCCGACATGCGTTACGGCTGTTGCACTGTTGCCCGCAGAGACGCGTGTGATTTTGCAGCGAGATGGAATGTGGAGCGGGTTCGCGTCGAGGTCTCCGGTCTCATGTGATGTGGCATTGGGAAAAGGACGCGAAGATTGAGAACCTCGACCTCGACCACCCATATCGAGCTTGATTCTGAGTGCAAACTCGAATTAAGCTGAGACTGAAATCTAGCACAGCACACTTTATGCTTAGCTTGGAGTGTCAGATCTGTGTGCTGAGCTTGCGATCGGCCTCGATAGGATTTTACTGGAGGTCAATGTCGCATGAAACCAACAACACATACTGAAGCCCGGTACACAACATACACCGAGGAGGTCCAAGTCATGACCCCGATCGAACAAGCTTTCATGCCCTGCATAGCATGATTCAGTATCAGTCTCTCGAGTTACGATCTAGAGAATCATTAGTCCTGCAGGTCTGCAGAACATGGTATTGCATCTAGATCAGGTAATGCTCTGATAGCCTATAACCATACTGGTTTGAGGCTCAGATCCGATCACTGAACACTAAACTCGAAGGCGTAACAACTGAAACCCAATGATGACGAACAGCAGGCTGCGCAACTCTCACAAAGATCGCTGCGCAGCTTGTACGAACTAGTCACAACAGCTTCGTAATCGGAGATCGCAGAAGTCAGAGCATGTGTGAGGATGCCCGTCATATATCGACATTTGAAAGGGCCTCGGAAGAACAACGAGCACGGTACTGCATGCTGAAGTACATCCACTGTGACTATATATGCCTACCTGCCGACTCATCGACACGTCGATCGCGTTTCTGACCACCTCTGAGGGTATCTCAACTACTTCCTGATCAATCCAGCCATGACTGATTTGACATGTTGCTGGACAATGTGACCGTGCTCATGGCTATACCACACTCACAGCTAAAGTTGCGATCATTGATCGTAGTGCCAGACCCAAAAAGTGATCCTTCATGCCAGCCCCGCTGTCATCCTAACCCACCCCCTTCCTCGCACTGCTCACGTCGTTCGCAGTGCTCGCGCGCTACTTATCCTTCTTCCGCGGCTTCTGCCTCCCCTCGCGCTTCGCAACCGCCCTCGCCAACTTCAACCCACACGCATTACACAAATCCTTGACCCCGTTCTCCCCTTTACGCCATTCCGGAGACTCCCGCGTCCCACACCCACGACACTTCTCCACATCCCCCGGCGGGCGTACGAGCGGGCGCGTGCTCCCCCCTCCGCGCGATGGCGGGGGCACGGGTGCCGGCTGCTGCTGCTGCTGCTGTGGTGGTGGTGGTGGTGGTGGTGGCGGCGGAGTGGCGTCCGAGCCAGCGCCGAGTGGTAATCGTTGCTGCGTGGGGCGATACGGAGCCCCCGACGCCGATGTGGGGTTGTAGTGCGGCTGCTGTGCGTAGTGCTGGTACTCTTGCGGGTTGGGTGTGGGGAGGTATGCCTGGTGCTGTGGTTGTGGTGGTTGTGGTGGCCGGGGCTGATGTGGGGAGTATGGTGACCCTTGTGCCCCTGTTGCTCCTGTTGCCCCTGCTGATCGCCAGTCGTCACGGGCAGTGGTCACAGATGCAGGCGGGGGTGGTGTAGCTGTCGCCCAGTCTGTTGGTGGCCGTGCAGCACTGACTGCCGTAGCAGCTGCACCAGGCAGCTCGTACAGCTTCGTAGTTTGGAAGCACGCAAAGATGATCTGATCATACGGGATGAACACAGACGTGATGTGCCGATACACCCCCTCTGTACGGATCGAGTGCTCGGCGCCGAAACGCGTTGTACAGTTCGTCCGCACTTCGCCCGGCTGGGCGGCCAGCTGGTTCGGGTCCATGTCCACCCCACGCATGAGATCCGCGTACTCGTCTGCGTCGTACAGGCCATCAAAGGGCGCCGTGGGCGCTGCCTGCCCGTTGGCGGCAGCTGGGCGTGGCGGTGGCCAGCTGAACATGAGCGTCGGCGGTGCGGTCCCATTAGCTCGATGTAGTTGGAACACCCGTGTCGGGGGGTACGCTGTGCGTATTGGTGGTGGCACGCTGGAGGCGATCGCTTGCTGGATGAGTTTGATCTGATTTTGTGGCAGCGCGTCGCTCCCACAGAAGTTGGACCACCCCTCGTGCCTCCGACTTGGGTCGTTGTTCGCGACCGGGTCCATGTCCTTTATTGCGTGGAAGAAGGCGAGGAGGAGGCCGTCGGCGACCCAGTTGAGCACGAGGTCGAGGATGAGGTACTTTTCGTCCTCGGAGATGGCGTCTACGTCGGGGTTGTAGTCGAGTTCTCGTGGTCCCGCGCCGAGCATCTGTCGGATGCGCGACAGGCGCGCGAAGCGCATCCTGGGGTCAGTGGGGTTCGGGGACAGCAGAAGATGGCGACGGGCAAGAGGCATCAGGGTGGGACCAGCAAGTGACAGGTGGCAGACAGCGGCGGTCAACGATAGGATAGACCTTAGTGAAGGCCACTACGCTGTGCCACTAATGAGATCGACACCTCATAGGTCTGATAAAAGACCAACGCCGGACCAGCACCATATGGCTCACAGGGACCTTAGGACTCAAGCAGCAGCCATGAACACGACCATCTCGACTTAGGTCACCACGACATTGTAGATCGCTGAGCCTTCACTCAGGCCGACAGCGCAGGCCCGTTCAGTGCAAGCGACATGCGGACAGACCGACGGCGTTCGCAAGGAGAACGACCGATGGCAACAGGGAGCTGACGCCCGTTGTTCTCGCGACGATAAGAGCTGTTACTGAAACTGAGTCGGAACCCAGCTCCTAGCACGGCCACAATCACGATCGTCGCAGGAGGAGCCTCATCGTTCGTTGTCGGTCGCATGGTCGTGTCCATGATCTGATCGTTCCCATCCTTCACAACCTCCCCACAGTGCAGATCGCAGATAGACAGCATGCAATCGCTCGCATGCCCTTACCTGCCTGTCCCAGCTCATCAGTAGCCCCTGCCATCCAGCCGGGCTGCTTCACAGCTCTCAACCATGCAGCCAAGCCCCGCTTCGCTCTTGGAATTCCAACCACCAACCCCACGGGACCGCTTGCACATCTTCTCGCCCAACCCCACCCACCAGTCGCCCATCCCTCGCCCAACTCCCACTCACCTCGTCACACTCCCCTGCAGATCATCCGACCTAATCGCCGTCGCCAGATCATTCCTCGCCTCTGCGCATCGTCAGCACGGCCCCACCTCCTTTGTACCCACGCTCCCGCTCCGCCGGGTGTATCAACTCGATGACCCCCTTCTGAAGGAGACTGCTGCTCTGCTGCCCCAGATGGGCGGACAGGATCGGGTCGAGATATGTAAACTTGAGCTCGAGCTGGCCTTGTGCGTTGTGATGTTGATGTTGTTGCCGCGATGGCCCAGCCGCCGGGGGTGGGGAGTACGAGGGGACCAAGAGGGCCCAGTAGCACCGTACGCCGCCGAAGGGCTATAGCATCAACCGCCAGTAAAGCCGAGCGGAGAGAGTAGGGCAGCATGAAAAAGGATGTGATCGGGGTGCATAGATCGCAAGCCGGAGTTGACAGGCAGACCAGTCCGTGGTCGTAGATGCAGGCCAATGCCGTCGAGTCCGTCGCCGGTGTCGTCGTGCCCAGTACCGATGCCGTCGCGTCCGATACAGAGGTCGTCCAGGCCATCGCCGTCGTCAGTCGTCGGGGTACAACATCGTTGCGGCAATGTCGCAGATTGATAGTAGATCGACGTCACAAACCGCAAGGGATATCATGCGAAGATGCAGTCGAGAGAAGGGTGAGTCGTGTTTCGGACCAGTAAGCATACAGTATGTCGATGTGATCGAGGTGATCGAGAGAGATCGAGCGGCGTCAGTGTCACCTCCAGTGCTTCACAACAACAACAAAGCCTAGCCGAGGCTCTCTACTCACGGGCACGGCGGCGGACATCGCACGGGGGCGGGACACAACAGCAATGCGAGGGAGAGGCCTGCTTGCTACTCTGCTGTCGATGCTCTGCTTGCTCTGCTCTGCTCTGCGTCGCCGATGGCAGCTGTTGTTGTTGCAGGTCGTTGTGGAGAGGATGGATGGAATGATGACAAGTGCGGGGTCCGATCGCGATCGAGCACGGCATGGCATGGCTTGTCCTTGTTCGGCTGTCGCGGCGAAACTCTCCGTGCAGCATTCCGCGAGTCCGACGACATCGACGTTAGTTTCGGACTTGTCTGTGGCTGCGATGCACTGATGCATTGTGGTGCTACGTAGGCTGGTGCTGCTGCTGGTGCTGGTGCTGCTGGGCAGGTGCATGAGCAATGCAGATAGATGCATGCAGGCGTGTCGGGCGCTGGATAGTGTTATGGTGACTAGCAGGTGACAAGAGCTACGGACGCGAGTGCCACTCTCATGAGGGGGGGGAGGGCGAGCACATGGCTGACAGGCTGACAAAGACGACAAGGCCATGAAGACGCCGGGAGTGTCTTGGCCGCACGCCGGTGTCGTCGGCGCCACGTCCCACGTCCTGCTGCGGTTGCTTATGCCAACGCGGCCAGCACCCTGCCCACCGTGGCGACGGCGTCGACGTCAGCGGCGGCAGAGGCCACCGCCTCCGTGACGCGCGGCCTCTGCTCGTCGCTCAAGGTGTCGCTCTGCACGGTGAGAACAACGTATGGCGCCTCTGTGCTCGGTGCAAACTCCAGGGTGACGAAAGGCGGCGCATCGACGTCAAGGCTCGTCAGTGGCAGCGAGACGCGGACGCAGCGTTGGTGCAGTGTGGCAGTGAGTGGGATGGCCGAGGGTGCTGGGGTGAGCAGTGGCGCGGGGGGAGGGGACGGGAGGGGGGGGAGGGAAAGAAAGCGGGAGGGGGGTGTTGGTACGTACGCTTGTCCAAGTCCTCGAGATCCATCTCGACGTCGCCGTCGCCGTCGCCGCTGTCGTCTGCTTGTTGGGCAGTAGGTGTGAAGGCCGATGTGAACAGCATGTCGAGGACGACCTGATCCCGTAGCACCCGCACGAGGTTGTCGAACTCGCCCCAGTGGGGAGGGAGGCCGACCCGTCCGACGAGGTAGCCCTCGGGACCCGGCGTGACGAGCGACCAGTGCTGCGAGAGGCTGGTGGTGCTGGGGTGCACAAAGTCGGTGCCGTAGGGGAAATGTGGTTGAGCTTCGTTGGGTAGTTGGGAGGAGTACTGCTGTCAGCGAGTCCTAGGACAGCAATCGATGAGATCAGAGACTCTGACAAGTGTGCCAACTCTCAGTGAGCTGCACAGCGACCTCTCGGCACATGAAACTGCGTTGATACCGGTCAAGGCAGGACAGCCAGCGAACCTCGCATAGGCATGAGACAGGTTTTCTGGCCATGAAAGATCCTCCGCTTGGCCCAACACTTCTCTCTCCCGACATATATCGCCTACAGCGCGCCGTAGCACACGTAGCAGTCCTATAGCCGAAGAAACCACAGCAAACCTCGCTGTTACATATGCCTCCAACGTTCCTTTCGCCCACAGCCCACAGCCATTCCCATGAGACTGCAGCAGAGCTCAGTGTACCGCACCTCAGAACAGCGAAAGCAGGTCACTCGTGACGGAAAACTAAAGCCCAGCCCACTCACGCTCAAACCCTCGACACGAAAGTTCGACCCCCACGACGCCTCCTCGTCCGGATTCGCGAGCAGCCACGTCCGCCGAACGACGATCCCCCGCCCCGGAGTCCCCTCGTCGACCTCCACGAGCCACTTGCCACGGCACATCGACTCAGACTGCTCCGCGCCGACCGTAGCTGCGTCGACGACAATCTTCCCCGGCTCCTCGGGCGGTGCCATTGCCAGTCCAACGTCCGGCGCGTCCCCCTCCCCGTCGGCATCGACGCCGATCGCATCTGCAATGTCTGCGATGTCGCCCATGGCCACGTCGTCGACCGTCCCTCCGTCGAGGATGAGTTCATTGTTACCTCCTTGGGCGTCCGTGTCGACCCCGTTGAGCTTCGACACATCAACGTTTCCGTCCCCTGGAGGATTTCCTGCACCTGCTGGATCCCCTGCACCTGTATCTCCCGCCCCTGCTCCGCCCGCACTTGTGGCCCCCGCAAGACTTTCCCGCTTGATCTTCACCGGCGGGACGCTCTCACCCCTCCGCTCCGGCCTGAGGCGGAATACTGGACCCCCGCGCACGACCTTGAACGACGGCAACAGCCCAGGTACCACCTCAACACCCTTCACCTCCTTCAGCCGCGATGCCAGTCCCTCCAGATCCGCGAAGAGGTCCGCCTCGTCCGCCGCAGCGGCCTCGGCGAGCTCATCCAACGCCTTGACCTCCCCGAGTGCAGCCTCCAGCGCCTGCGCCGACGGCAGCAGCTCTTCCTGTGCCTCCTGGTCGCTCACCCCCGGCCCCTCGGCGACCTTGTACTCGTTCCACTTGGCGATGTGCGCCGCCAAGAGCTCGCGGAGCACACTCGCAACCCACTCGCTCTTCCCGTCCTCGCCGGAGGGTGTGACGTGGTTTGCGCTCAGTTTCGCAAGGCGCATCTTGCCCGTCAGGCGGTCGCGGCTGCCTTCTGGCTGTGCTGCTGGGCCAGCGCCGAAGGGTGTGAGCGGTGTTAGGGGAGGCAAGGCAGGTGTCCCCGCTGCTGTTGGGGGCTCGGACTCGTCGCCCACCGAGTCCGCTTCGAGGTCGACGTCGACAACGAAGCGTGAGCCCGCAAGGGTAAGTGAGGTTCGAAGGAGGCCGAACTGGCTGTCCTCGGCGAAGACTTGGAGGTCAAGGCGGCGTCCGAGGGCGGAGAGGAGGTCAGCGGGGGGCAGGAGGCAGAGGTGGCCTAGGGGTCGGGGTGCGGGGGGGAGGGAGAGGAGGGTGGTGCCTAATGGGAGGAGGGCGGATTCGTGCGTGATCCTGGGGTCAGCAAGTGTCATGGGAGGCGCAGTAATGAGAGTTGAGGAGATGAAAAGGGAGAGCGCAGCACTGCCAATACAGCGCTCAACCCCAATAGCACCAAATGGAAAAGGAAGAGTCCATGGACGACTGAGCACGACACAGTCGCATGTAGCACGACGATAACATTCCTAGTAGGAGTTCACGATATCTCACAATGGCAGGGAGGCAATGTCCAGGTGCCACAGTCCTCCATGATCATCCTGCTTGCATGACGATTCAAGAGTCTGATTCAAGAGTCAACCAGCAGCATCTGGTTCGAACAGCATATGTATCGCCTTTAGAGCATACTGGCCGCCGTTTGAATGCCCCACTAAATCCTCTTACGGCGTCGCAGTTGCAGTCGCTCCCACTCCCGCTCTTGGACATGGCGTAACGCGATTGTGACCTCGCAGAGCTGTTCTGCCCACAAGCACAAAGCAGCAATGACCGCCCACAGGCGTCTGAACATGCACACATCGTATAAGCAAGCAGCAGCTAGCCGTGATCCTATACACCTCCGTCCTCGTTCTCTCTCCCTCCATCCCTGTAATGAACCCGAACGCGGATGCCACTCACACCTCGCGCATACCCCTCGCCAACCGCGTCCGCTCCTCATCCCTCCGCCCCAGCACGCCCCGGCTCGCCTCGACCGCTTCCTTGATCCGCCTCAGCAGCTCGACCTGCACGTCTGCACCCGGCAACGCAGCCCGCGCCTTGCCCTTCCATGCTGCCGGTGGGAGCGGGGCGTATGGGTGGAGATATGGCGCCGAGGGGTTCGGGTGCGCCGCGACGTGCGCGCGAAGGAGGGTGTGCAGTGAGGTGAGGACTGTCTCGGCGGGCGTCGATGCCGGAGGTGCCGGAGGTGCTGGTGGGTCGTCCGTCATCGTCGACAGTCCAAGGGCCTGTAGACAGAGAGAGTGTGTCGATATGTAGATGAGAGCAGAAGGAGTAGTGTGGTTGTTGTTGTCCAGTGCTGGGTTGCGGCTGACTTTGTTGTTGCCGATTTGCGTCCGTCGGAGTTCATGTCGATCATTTGTGACCATTTTGTTGTTAGCATCTCCGTCATGATATCCGCATTCGTCTCTGTCGAGTTGGTATCATCTCAAACATCTCAGTCTCAGCATCTTGGAGCATGAACTGCAAGTGGGATGTCTTCCATTCGCGATGTGTACGATGTCGCCGGTAGCTGAGGCCGTCGGGCGGCTCTCCTATTGCCCGCGGCTCTCTCGTCCTGACACCTCAAGCACCTCCTACTGACAAACTATAACCTCGCATGGAATACTCCAGCTACAAAGATCATCTACTGCACACTGCGTCCTCTCCAGGCCACGCATCTACACACCAGAGTCTACCTCCCCATGCCATCTGGGCCTCACGCCTCGGCCCCCAGGCCATCTGCGCTCTCGCCTCTGGCCCCGCACCATCTGCGCAACCCCCCCTAACGCCTAGGCCATCTCCGTGAGCGACCCCGTCAGCGTGCCCGCCGCCGCGGGCCGCTTCTTCGCCTGCTCCTCCCAGTCGTCGTCGACCGCCTCGATGGACCGCTTGCGACCCGCGGCGTTGCCGTTCTCGGGGAAGACGACGGACGTGCCGATCACGCCCATCGTCACGCCCCCGTTGCCGTCGCCGGCGATGAGTGCGGTGGGCTCGGGCACGGTGCCGGTGGTGAGGAATTGCTAAAGTCAGCGAGGTTCGGCAACACAGATGTGGGAATAGCGACTGCACCAGACACAGCAGGACGAGGGGTTGCGCTAGATGATCTGGCGTATTGGTCTTGATGCAGCAGCACATGGCAGCACGTAGAGTGTACTGTACCCATGCTGCGCATCATCAGGACACCCGACCGTACAGGCAAAAGACCTGCGACAGAGGCTCTACCCCTGACTATGCCGTACAGTGTCGAAAGGCATTCAGACGAAGTCTGAAACGCATTCTATGCCTTTGACAAACACTGTGATATGCTCTGCACTCGACACCGCAGCACCAATGCGCCACTCCGCTCCCTTGAGCGCTCTCCCTGCGGTCGAGCGCTCTGCGGTCGCTGACTCACCTGCAGCACCAACTGGTACGTCTCGTCCGACCACCCACTCCCCGCCAGCGGATTCCCAATACTGTCCGTGCCCGTCGCCGGGTCCCACGACGCCGCCGTTGTCGAGATCGCATCCATCACACCCTCGTCCGACAGCGGCGGCACACCCAGGAACCGCGGCACCTCCCCACTGAGCTGGATCGCCTTGAGGTGGATCAGGTGCTTGTCCAGAATCAAGAACAGCCCATGCTTCGTGAACGGCTTCGCGAGCACATCGTTCATCCCGGACTGGATGTACGAATCCACATCCTGCGACTGCACGTTGGACGTCATCGAGATGATGGGCGTGTACGTGTCAAACTGGCGGATGAGCGACGTCGCCTTGCGCCCGTCCATGCTCGGGCCGAGGAAGATGTCCATGAGCACGAGGTCGTACTTGGCGAGGTTCATCTTCTCGATTCCTTGCTGCGCGTTCTCGACCGTGTCGACGACGCAGCCGAACTTTTCGAGAAACTTGGACGTGAGCTGGCGACAGACGACGTCGTCCTCGACCACGAGGATGCGCGGGGTTTGGGTCCAGGAGGGTTTGATGGTGTTGCGGGTGACGAGGGCGCTGGCGCTCTTGGCTGCTTGTTGCTGGGGCGTGAGCTGGGAGAAGGAGAGTTGTTGTTGCTGCTGTTGCTGCTGCTGTTGTTGTTGTTGCTGCTGCTGCTGCTGCTGCTGCTGCTGCTGCTGCTGTTGCTGCTGCTGCTGCTGCTGCTGCTGCTGCTGCTGCTGTTGCTGCTGCTGCTGCTGCTGATGTTGTTGAGGCTGTTGTTGCTGCTGCGCCTGCTGCTGCTGCGACATCTGCGCACCACCTGCACCAGCCTTCTTGCCCCCAGCGGTGTCCTGCGGCAGCTTCCCGCGCGCCTGGCTGCCATCCACCATGAAGCGCAGGTTCGTCGCCTCGCCGGGCTTCCGATGCATCACCCCGTTTGTGCTGCCGTCACCCACCCAGCTCCCCGATTCGCCAGACACAGGCGCCATGTTCAGCGGGTCGCCATTGAACAGCGTCTGGTCACGGCGGCCGGTCTGCGTCTGCGGCGGTGTCTGCTGAGGCCTGGACGACGGGCTCGACGAGATGATGGCCGCCTGGCGCACTGCATCAGGCCGAGGCGAGACGTGCGGGGGCGGCGGAGGCACAGCCATGCCCGGCTGCAGCGGAGGGACGGAGTACCGGCTCACAGTGGGGAAGGGGAGGTTGCTCCCGTACGGCATGGTGGACGACGCAGGGGGCACGCCGTACTGCGCCGAGTAGGCGGGTGCTGGCCCGTTGACGTAGGTCGCTGGTTGCGGCGCTGCATGTGGCACACTGCTTGCTCCTGCGACTTGGTCGTACGTCTGCAGTAGTCGTCGGATGCGTGCAGAAGACTCGGAATCGGTCGCTCTGCCTGATTCTGATGGTCAGTAGACTCTGTACGCCGTACCCACCCTTGTCAGTGGCCACGAGATGGCCAACGATGTCCCGCAGGATAGTCAGCATGCCGTTCTCACGGATACGGGCGTCCCGCAGCGCCTCCTGCGAGCTGAACAGTGCATCCTCGAGCCCAGCAATCCTCGACTCCATGTCCATGATCCTGTTGGCGTCTTCTTGCGACAGCCCACGCCCAGGCGACCCATCGCGATCAGCTGATGCTCTCCCGCCCGCCGCGTTCTTCTTCGGCACCACAGCCTTGCGCTGACACCCGTCAGCACCTGCCATCGAGCAGCAAGCAGCACCACCCACCTTGATACTATCCAGGTCCGCCTTGCCGCCTGCCTGGAAATTCGGGTGCTGGAACTCCCACACGTTCTCCTTGATCTGCCCCGTCTCGGCGTCGACGTGCTTGATCTGGATGTTAGCACGTGCGCCATACACCGAGCAGTACTCACCTTGGAAAACCCATACTTGTTCAGCTGCCGCACAAACGATGAGAAGTTGGAATGTCGAAATGTCTGTGGCCTGTGTGTGTCAGTTGACAAGTCACAACGTCAAGCAGCAAGACCGGAGCTGCGCTATCGCAGCTCCTTCCCCCACTTACAGAATCTTCGTCGTAAACTCATTCATATCCCAGACGACAAAACTCGTCCCACCACGACCCCACCCCACACTCCCCCTCTCACCCTTATTCCTCGGCGCACCAGCAGGCTTCCCCCTGCCGTACTGCGCGCTCTCGTCCTCCAGCATCTTGTACAGCTTCTTGATGAAGTCCGATGGACCCGACTGCTGACCACCCGTCCCACTCCCTGTAGCCCCTCCTTGACCACCCTCACCACCATTACCTGCCTTTCCACCACCTCCTGACCCACCCCCTCCCCCTCCCCCATCCTCCATCTTCACCCCCATTCCTTGCGGCCCACTCCCACTGCTGCTCCGAAACTGCGCGCGGTCATCCCCCGACACATTGCGCGGCACAGCATACCCATACGGATCGCGGCTCGGCCCAGCCACCGCATTGTACGCGTTCTGCGGTGCGTACGGCGGCTGACGTTGCTGCTGCTGCTGCTGTGGCTGCTGCGCGACAGGCGCCTGCCCACCCGCCACAGGAGGGCGGTAGGATCCATACGCCGGGTCGACATACGCGCCGCCGCCGCCCTGCTGCTGCATCGCCATCGCCGCGCTCGACGCCGGCACCTGGTGGCCCGGGTGCATCCCCGGCGGGGGCGGCGGCGGGGGCTGCTGCTGGTAGTACATTGGAGGCGGGAGGTGTGCGTGTCCGACCGACGAGTGGCCAGGTATGCGGGACATCAACGGGCGCTAGTCGTCCACGTCCAGTTGTTGCTGACTATCGCGGCAGGTCCGGGTATAAAAGCGCGGCGTGTGTTTGTGTCGTTGCTCCTATCGATGGGTACTCCTGGTCCTCGCGCTGCGCGATGGACCTCTCTTGGGTATGCAAAGAGTAGAACGGTAGATGGATGGATGGATAGAAGAGCTTTGATCGTAGTCGAAGCGATGCAGCTAGAGCAGGAAGACACTAGTGGAGGGAAAGCAGCATCCAAAGTCACCCTGAAAACAGCGGCGGCAACAGCGACATCCACGGGGACAAGCGGCGCGCGGGTCGTCTTGCAACTGCAATGTCGGGCGATCCGCACGGTCGATCTGCAATCAGAGACGGTGAAAGCGAAGCCAAGGGGGTGTGTAAGTGATCTCTGCAAGCGTGCTCGCTGTCGCCGGGGCGGATGCTGAGTGCAGCGGCGAGGAATACCAGGGGGGGTGTATGGGTGTATGGGCGATGCCAGGTGGCGTTCGGCGGCGGCGCGCATGGTGTTAGGTTCAGGAATAGCCATGTGTCGGTGGTCAGCTGAAGCTGAAGCTGAAGCATCCAAGCTCTGAAGACGCGGGCGGGCTAGTGGGCTAGTGGGCTAGCTGAGCAGCTGAGAGCTTAAGCTGCTGCTCGACGAGCTCGACATCAGCACGCCGACGGCGGCCTCCGTTGCACATCGCAATTCAGTCGGGGTACCATTCACGACACGTTCGCTGCGGCCCTCAAAGCTCGACGATTCCAACAATCCTGCTCTGCTCCGTGCCCTCCCTCCCTGCCCTCTGCGTCTCCCTATCTCTGCGTCTGCCCGTCTCCGAGCTCATTCCCCGTACTGACGTTTGCCCGCCAGAGCACCCTGGAGGAGCGAACCAAGACCCGTCGACCCGTCCAAAGATTGCATCGACATCAGCGGCTGTTCGTCTATCTTATCATCTGAGACAGCGACAGCACCTCTCATTCCTCTCAGTCCATTCAACTCGACCCACCATGCCCCCCTCCCCCGTCATCATCGTCAGCGGCGCATCGCGCGGTCTTGGTCTCTCGATCGCGCGCATCCTGCTGGCCCAGCACGGCGCGAAGATCGCAACGCTGCAGCGCACGATCACTCCCGAGCTCGAGGCGCTGAGCAACGAGTACCCCGACCGCGTGCTGAATGTGTCCGGCAGCGTGTCGAAGCCCGAGGACAATGTCCGTGTCGTCGACGAGACGGTGAAGAAGTGGGGGGTGTTGAATGGCCTGGTGTTGAACGCAGGGACTCTGGACCCGATGGGTGAGTGCAAAAGATGGCAGCAAGTACAAGTGCTGGCTGGTCTGTCTCCGAGCATCAATGACCTGCTCTGAGCAGTAGTGACGGTCTCCAAGTGACCTAGCCTCCGGACAACGATGACTGACCTGTCTCCGGACAATGATACTGCCTCTGACGAGCAGTAAGCTGTGTCCGAGTGGTAGTGATCTGTATCCGAGCAGATGTGTCCTGTGCTCTGAGCAGCAGCATCCTGTCTCCGAGCAGCATAGCCCGTCTCCGAGCAGCATAGCCCGTCTCCGAGCGACAGGGACCAGTCTCCTCGCTTTGCCTTCGCTCGTCGACTGCCGCTAACCCCTAGGCAAGCTCGCCGACCTCCCAGCCGACAAACTCGCCCCAAGCATCGAGACCAACCTCCTCTCCGTCCTGTACATGGTCCACCCGGCGATCGAGCACCTGCGCAAGTCGGCAACACCCTCCAACCCCTCGCGCGTGATCATGGTGTCGTCCGGTGCGGCCGTGGGCGCATACCAAGCCTGGGGGATGTACTCGTGCGCCAAGGCGGGGATGAATAGTTTGGCAAGGACGCTCGGTGCGGAAGAGAGGGCGGCGAATGTCGCGTTCGTCTCGGTCCGTCCTGGTGTGGTTGATGTGAGTGACCTTATGATCTAGTATTCAGAGTATGAGTTGTGCTGACGACCAGACTGCCGTGAGTAATCCCCACGGGAATGACTTGAGATTGTGCTCACCCCACCCCAGATGCAGAGCCACATCCGCACAGTCGGGCCCGGCGTCATGGCCAAAGACGAGATGTCCAAGTTCAGCTCGCTCCACTCCGAGGGCAAGCTCCTGCCGCCTGACCAGCCCGGGTCGGTCATCGCTGGTCTGGCCGTCGCGATGGGGCTGGAGACTACCGGCGAGTTTGTCGACTGGGCGGATGAGAGGTTCAAGGCGTTCCGCAAGGCCTAAGCGCGCGAGCGGGGCACGCAGTGCGTCGCGTCGCGAGCGTGGCAGGGGTTGCGTCGCTGGTGCGTCGAGAGCTGCGTCGGGAGCGGTGTTGCGAGCAGCGCGTCGTGGAGTGGGCCGAGGATCGCGTTGCCAGCTGCGTTGCGCGTACGCCATACGGCCTGGTCGAACGTAAGTGGCACGGACGGAGTCGAGCGAGAAGAGATCAAAAGGTAGACAGAAGTCAGAAAGTCAAACGCAGTAGCCACCATATATATCTGCATGTCGTCCATACTACGGCTGCGCATGTCGTCCAGTTTGCAGCTGAACATGTTACCTTCTGACCAGCAGGAGTCAATGCAGTCAGTGTCGTCTGCCCAAGAGCCGCCTAGCTGAGCGTTGTCCCTTACCCCCCCCCCCCCCCCGCTGTCACTCCGACTCATTCATACACATGAGCTATGTTATATACGCTACTGACTGGTACTGCCGGTATCTGCCACCCCGAATCTGCTGCAGCCCTACAGTACACTCGGCCCCTCTGCTGACCGCTGACCGCTCCGCGACATCGCTGCGCAATCTCGCTACGCTACGCGGCTACGCGGCTACTTCTCGAACTTGCTGTACTTCCTCAGCCACTCCTCAAAGCTCGTCAGCTCCGGGTCCAGCCTCCTCAGCAACCCCATGTCCGCCTGATACCCCTCGTCGTGGAACCACTTGAACATGGTATACAGCTCCTTGCTCAACCTCAGCGGGTACGTCATGAACGCCCAAGTCGTCGGCGCAGGGTAGCCCAGCACCTTCTTGAACGCGGCGTTGATATCGTCAAACGACAGGTCCTCGCTGGCCACCGTCAACGCCCGCCGGCTCAGCTCCTTCTCGCCGCGGAACGCCAGCGCCGCGAAATACCCAATGTCCTCCACTGCGACCCAGAGCATCTTGCGCGTGGGTCCCAGCCACTCGCGCTCGTACGTCAGGATCAGCTTGCCGAACATCCCTGGCTCGAGGTTGTCCATGAAGATCACGGGGCGGAGGATTGTCCATGTGAGGTTATCGCCGTCGCCGTCGCCCGCGTGCTCGCGCACATAGTGCTCGAGATAGTGCTTCGTCTTGAAGTGCGGCACGTCGGTGGGGTTGTTCCATGACTTGTCCTCCCCGCCGCGGTCGACAGAGAGGTAGATTACGTGCTTGACTCCCGAGGCCTTGGCAGCGTCGAACATTGCAACGCCCTGGCGCACCTCCATCGTCTGCTCGACGTCGGCCGTGTCGCCCCACTTGAGTCCCGGGTTGAGCACCAGCCCATAGATGCCCTCGGGCGCGGCGAGTTTCGCCTCGGCCCACAGCGCCGAGACATCCTCCATGTCACCCTTGATGAGGGTGATCGCGTCCGACTTGGCGGCCAGCCGCTGCGCCGAGGTGCTCGTCGGGTCGCGCGTCACTGCGAGGATCTTGTAGTCTTTGGCGTCGGGGGCCGCGAGCAGGGCATTGACCACCGCGCCGCCCTGCTTGCCAGTCGCGCCGGTGATGAGGACTGTCTTGGTCATGGCGAGGAGTGGGGTAGAGATAGCAGCTGTTCACAGGCAGCGAGGATTGTCGTTCAGTAGGTAGTGAAGGTCGTCGTTGACAGGCCGAGACGGTTGTCGTTTGAAATCAGTGAGGGTGGATGAGGTCGAGATGCAGAGATGTCCAGCGACAAGACGTCCAGATGAGCAGATGAGAACACTATCAGTGGGAAGTGGTCGATCAAGGTTTAGACTCTCGGATCTCAGCTCCACAGATATCGATCGGTGCGAACGGCGGATGGTACAGATCTCCCGACAAGATCCAGCGAGGCGCGGTTGTCGTCGCCCCGTGACGGTGCTGACTAGCCCGCTGATTCAGCTCCCAGCTCCGTCGCAGCTCCGTCGGTAGGCTGGCACCTTCAACGTGCAGCCTCCGGCGTCGAACAATGACGATGAGCGGTTGCTCGCCGTTGATAGCGATCTGATCGAGGACATCAATGCCAACGGAAGGAGTGCAACGTGATGAAGACCGACGGTCATTGATAAGCGGAGCCAGATCGCCGATCAGTGGGCGCCACAAGAGACACCAGGGCAACAGTCAACGTCTCGATGTTGCTCCAAACTCGACAGTCAGTAGGTGTTCTCATGTTCTAGCTTTGCTGACCAAGTGCAAGGGAAGGAGAACGACGGGTGCTATAATGCATGGGTCAAGCGATGGGGCGCTCTTGACGAACGAGCAGCTCTGTTACGATGTGGTACTGAGAGAGCGCGAGAGCGGTATTAACTACCACGTTTTGACATTCCATTCACACATGGCGGCGGTCTGCACTGAGCGCACTGATTGCATATTCACAGCATCATCACATTCACGACACGAGGGTCTGATGGACTGGAAGTCTACTGGCAGCAGCTACGATCTTCTGAAGGTGGCTAATTGTCGATTCGCTGATCTCGTCGTCAATGCTCGTTCGTGGCCGAGTTACTTACGATCGCCAATCCAACTCCCGGATGCTACAGTAGTTGCCATCACTTCGTCTGCTCCTCGTTCGGCTTCTCGTTCCCAGCAGACGCGGAACCGCCAGGCTGATGATTCTGCGATGGCAACTGAATGGTACTGGAGACCGTGGCTTGAGCGCTCTGGGTCGCAGCTGCGTGAGTAGCACAGCCATACTCCCAGTCAAGGCGAGCAGGGCGGGGTGGCACGGGTGGGTAGTAGTCGTTGTCGTAGCTGGCCGGCATTGCGAGGTTGTGAGGTGAAGACGAAAGAAGGGATGAGGAGGAGGGCGTGATGAGGAGAACAGGTTATCGCGAGCAGTACTGTATTTGTACAGTACTGTGTCTACTCTACAGTACTGTACAGTATCTGACAGATCTCCGCCCAGATGTGGTCGAGAAGACTGTTCCGCCTAAGTCGTTAATACTGTACAGTACAATCGAAAAACACAATTTGGTTCTAACAGATCCTGCAGTGCTCTCTTGTCCGCCCACACCATCGTTTTACCAGAACCACCGTGCATGATTTTATTGGGAAAGAGACGTGTGTGCGATCAATAACAGATGAGATGGTCCAAGAGCTTCGCATAAAATATGGTTGGAGCACGGTGCCATCAAATCAGCCTGCGCCTGCGCCTGCACCTTCTTCGTATTGTAAACGCAGTTCGGACGTCGTACACCGCCATCATCACTCGTCAACTTGGAGTAGTTTCTGCAGTAGTAGCCGCGTCTGTACAGTACTGAGCCTCACTTTTTCCATTGGGTTGAGGGGCAGAGCCAATCTCGCGTGCCATTCATTGCTCCAGTACTTGATTCATCGTCATTGGGGACATACGAAGACTGAGTGCTTTTACTGTGCAGGATGTGCAGCATATCGTATCGTGGATGGTTGGGGTTGTGGCGAGTACAAGTGAGAATCGTGTTGATGCTGCTTCACCTAAGTGGCTCCACTTATCCAGCTTCATGAAAACGAGACAAACTGCGATGCAAATAGCACAGATAGCAAAGCTCACTTGAGTCATATAACACGATTATCTCGAGTGGATGACCCAGTCCAGCAACTACTCTGATCGACGACTGACAGACAGCACACACCCTCCTCTCGCGGCATGTCCCGAGATCCCCAACAAGTCCATGTACGAACACATGTACTGAGCGGATACATAAACACAGCTGACAATATGTGTGCTGCTCTCACACTCGCATATCCTCTTCTCCCCGCATTGGAGTACAAAACTCACTCACCTCGAGACCACCGCCACACCACCGAGATGCCCGGCTGGCCCGGCTGGCCCGACTGCCCCGCGTGCGACAAGCCGCCCGAGTTCTGCACCTGTCCGACGCGGCCTCGACCTGGTCTCGGACTCGGAGAAGAAGAAGTGATAGCCAGGAGAGCAGGAGGTGGGAGTATGGGAGTGTGTGGGCAGGGGGATCAGAAGCTGAGTATGCATGTGCTGCAGCTCATTCACAGGGATGTATGTACTGTACTGTACTGTGGTTCAGTGTGGTTCAAGAGATTGATTTTCCACGACACGGCATACAGTATTGTACTGTATGATGTGATGTAAAATGATGGAGCTTGGAGTGTGATGCTGACCCACGCTGCACCCACCGTCAATGCACAGAGTGCCTCACAGAGGTTCCTCAAGCCACTGAGAGGATAGTGAAATCAAGAAACGCAAGAAACGACAACCGGGCTGCCTCTCTGCTTATACTAAACAGTACAGTAGAACAGCTCCTGTGCGTTTTCTGACTTGCTCCTTTCCCCTCCAGTTTCTTCCTTTGCCACTCGTCCTTCCTCTCGTCGGCCCCCCCTCTCCTTCGCTCAGCCACTCCTCAACACTTCGCTCTTTGCTCCCAGAGCTTCGAACTCGGCATGTCCCAGTCAGAAATGAGAATGGAAACGACAGCCGAAGCAGGCATACGCGGCGCTCAAGTCCCTCGCAACTCTTCACCCGACCCCGCCGACCCCCTCCGCCTCCGCATCACCCGCCGCTGTAACGGCTGCGACGTCGAGCTGAGGATCACCTGCAGGGGATGTGCGAGGTTCTGGTTCTGACCACCCCCTGTAGGCTTGCAGAGCTCAGCAGCAGCAGGTGACCAGTGTGTTGGAAAGAGAGAACATCTCAAAAAGGGATAGCGAACAGAGGACAAACGATGTGGCGAAAGCGAAGGATGTGTGGCAGATCGCGCAGATCTGGTATCTGGTCTCGGAGACACCCGTGGCAGAATACAACGCAGACACCAAAACAGACAGACATACTGCGAGACATGCGAGACATCATGCATTGCATTGAAGCTTAGCACTGCATTGTAGAGGCTGTAACACAAGACATAGCCAAGGCCATGTGCTAGAGGGCCCAGTGGGGACGTGTTGTTCCCACGGTTCCATATGGGCGCGGGGTGCTGTATGGGGAGTAGAGAGTTGTTGTTGTCGCATCCATGTACTGTACTGTACTCGATACTGCTCGTGTGCCAGCTCTTGTATGCGCGCTCCTGCTGTACACGGCTGTGCGACCTTCTGCAGTGCAAGTTCCCAGTTCCCTTCCTCTCGGCATCAGTCTCCATCCGTGAACCTGCGGTAGACGCTTACGTCCGTGACGCTTGACGGATGTTCGACACGCCATGGGCAGCAAGAGCACCCTCCTACGCCCAATCCAACGCCCCACACCGATGCCAGCGACGACGCCGAAGCCAGCGCCGCCCGACACGTCCCGACCGAAAGCCTACGGCCCGATCGACACGTTCCCCACAGCGCACAAGTGCAAGAAGTGCACGGAGCTGATGCCGAAGTGCCAGTGCGACCACGAGGGGGAGTGGATCCCGGGCACATAGGGGGCGGGGGCCAGTGCGCAGCAGCAATTAGCAGCACAGCCCAAGATGATAGCCGAGCTGGGGTGCTGGCCGCAGCACATCACGAGCAGATATGACATGCCGAATCGCATAACATCAATTGCAGAAGGGGTCCCAGCGATGTACTGTACTGTCATGCGAGGACTAAATGAGGTGGAATGGATCAAGAGGACTTATCGACACGAATCTTAGTAGGGGACGACATGAGCAATGGACAAGCGAGCTGGATGCCTGGGGGACGACTCTGGGATGAGTCGGATCTGCATGTGGAAACTGGTGTCAATGCAGGGGAGGGATGGGAGAGTGGCGAAGCTGTTGTATGATACTACATATCTCACTGTAGGTTCGCTGATGGACATTGGTGACAGCATGAGGTCACCTAGGATGCCGGCAAAGGCAGTGGTTCTGTCAGCATTGAGCCTGTAGATCTACATAGGGAGAACCATTGGGCTGGAGGGTGCAAGGACTCATGAGGTCAAACTGCAGTTTCAAGGCAGTGCGACTGAGAGTCGGTGATGACAGTCGAGGGGTGAGGGACCTCTGTAGCTCGTGCCCCAGCAATGCAGTTAGCAGATTTACAGTAGTAGCACCGAGAAACCTCCCCATACGAACTCTACGAACTGCCCAAGCCAGGCAGCATCAGCCCGCCTCGACCTACAGTACAGCCATGATTCCTAGCCCCAGCCATCCTAGCCCCAGCCACAGGACACATCGTGTAGTACATGCAATGCCATTGATGAGTATACTCTCCCACCGCCTCGCGTGTCCTGAGCATCGCGAGCATCGCGAACATCGCGCATACCCCGACAAGCTGACTCCGCGCTGCGACTCCATCCACTGCTCATCCACTGCTCATCCACTCGCTGCAACACCACCCGCTGCTACCCCCCTACACCCCTACTCCGCGTCCTTGAGCTCCCCCAGCCTCGCCACCTCGGTCCCCTTCCCGGCCACAACCTCGTGCACCTCCTCGTCGACCCTCCGCTCCATCGCCTCGTCGATGCCCCTTGCGACATCGTCCTCGGGCACCCGCACGACGCTCCCGTCCTCCATAGTCCGCTCGACCATGTGGCCCCTGATCGACGTGCCGGGCGCAGTACCGGGCCCCAGGGGGTGTGCGGCCGTCGCGGTGCTCGCCTCCTCGTCCTCCTCGAGCTCCCGGGGGTCGTTCTCAGGGTCGCGCGTGTCGCGGGAAGAGATAGACAGCGCGGTGATGTGTTTCTCCACCTCGCCGATATCTGCTCCACCGGTGACTTTCTCCTTGTCCGTCTCGCCGGCGGCGGCGGTGGCAGCGGTGGCAGCACCGGCCCTCTTCTTGGCCGGGGACGCAGACGCCGCGGGGGGCAGGTCCTCGCCCTGGTCGTCGTCCTCGTCGCCGGGGAAGCTCCAGCTGCTTGTTGGGGTCGCGTCGCTGTCGTTGTCGTCGTTCTCCTCCGGCATGACGATGGAGGGGACGTCGTCGTCGCCTTCGCCTTCGCCTTCGCCCTCGGCTTCGTGTGTCCATGAGGGCTGGGCGTCGAACTCGCGGTCAAAGGCCTCGGCCCAGTCGAGGGGTGTGAGGGGTTCGCTGGGGCCGGTGTGGAACTTGGTGGCTGTGGAGAGGGAGGTAGAGGGTGCGAATGCGTCGTCGCCAAAGGGGTTCTCGCTCGAGTCGGATGCATTGACGCTGGTAAAGGAGCCCCAGGCGTCGTCGTCGTCGCCCCCAGAGGTGGAGTGGAACGCCTGATGTCAGCGGGGGAGGACTAAGCACTGGCGGTGAGGGAAATGGCTGCCACCACCACCACCTCAGATGGTCGCAGGCTTAGCGATGTGTCACAACCTGTTCACTCCTCTGTGGGTTGTGCGCACCCCCCGAAGCCATGCTCTTTCACACTCCTACTCACCCCAAACTCATCGTCGTCGTCACCCCGCCTTCCCCCGCTCGGCCTGAGCCAGTCCGCATCATCGTCGTCGTCGCTCGAGTCCATCGACGCATTCCGCGCACTGCTCGGGCGCCAGAACTGGTCCAACCCGCCCTCCTCATCATCCGCCCCCGCATCATGGAACGAGTCCCCCTGCTGCTTCCCCAGTATCCTCGACAACGGCTCCCCGATCCCCGCATGCCCATCATCATCGTCGTCGCTCTCGCTGTCCGACCGCTCAGAGTTGGTCGACAAGCCCGACCCGAGCGCGAGTGCGGGTTTCCCGCCAGCCAAGGGCTGAGTATCCCTCGCCCTCGTATCCCGCAACGAACCAGTCACGAACGCTTCCCACGCATCGACATCGAACGACGCCTTAATTACATCAAACAGCCCCGGGGGGCAGCGCACGAAGAACTTGACCAGCTCCTCGGCAATCAGCGTGATGTGGCCCATGTAGGACAGGCGCGGGCGCGGCGGCGTGCTATTGACCAACTCGTCGTTCATCCGCTGCGCGACGAGCACGCGGTCGACGAGCTTCGCGCGTGTAAAGAGATCAATCACCAGCTCGCGGTTGTACCCCCGCTCGAGCTGGCCGTTGAGGATCTGCTGGAGGATGTCGTAGACCAGGTGGTGGAGGAAGTTGTTGTTCGCGTGCTCGAAGAACATGTCCATGAGGGTGGGGAGGACCTCGTGGTTGATGAACTGTTGCTTCAGGCGCTCCCCGGCGGACAGCTCCTCGACAGGGGAAGGTTGCTGGGTGTTTTGGGGAGCGGGCTCGGAGGCTACAGAGGGAGCGACGGTCGTGGCTGCCACTGCTGCGTGGGATGCGGACTCGGAGTTGGTCCCCGTCCCCGCTGCGCCTGCCTCGATGCCCATGACAGTGCGGAGGCGCTCGGCGTCTGCGGGCGACGGGGGAGGGGGTACAGTGACATCGAGGGTTGGTGCTGTGGCCGTCGTTGGAGTGGTCTGGGTCGACGAGGATGCCTCCTCTCCGTCTGAGAGGACGACATCGTCCGACTCGGTGAGAGAGTAATCTGTGCTACTCCCGCTGATGGGCAACTCGCGCGCCTGCGTCAACTGCACCTCCTCCTCGCGCTCCTCGTCGTTCGTATCCGTCGCCTGTAGAGCGTGGCCGAGGAGGTCGAGGCCATCCAGGCCACCCAACAGCGCCCCGTCGGCAGAGTAATCCGGCCCACTGCCCGGCACGCGATTCAGCGTCGACATGTTCGAGCTGTGCAGCAGCTCCGCGTACAGCTCTATGATGCGGAAGCGCTCCATCGTCAGCGGCTTGCCGTTCTGAGGCGACTTGACGCGATCCGCTGACCGCGGCTCAAGCAGCAGCCTGTGAAGGTCTGCAAAGCGGTCAGTAAGCGCCGACACCAGGTTGCCGAGGTGCACTATGGCCAGCTTGTCAGCCAGCTCGGGCAGCGCGCCCTCCATCTTCTGCCGTGTGGCGTCCTCCGAGTCGTCGTCTGTATCTGGTGAGGCCGACTCGTCGGGGGCCACATCCTGCTGCGTGTGCGACATCTGCTCGCTCTGTATCCCCATGAGGAGGTTGCGCATCATGTTGAAGAGGTACGGCTCTGCGAGGTCGGAGTTGTTCCGCCGTATGATCTCGACGATGACGTTGCACACGTAGCAGAGGGAGGAGGTGACCGATGCGATCGATGGGAGGGGGTGGGCGACGAAGGGGTCAGAGTGGTGCTCGCCGACGCCGTTGCCCTTGAGCCCTTGCCAGCCGGCGTCTGTGACTTGCACCGGGTCGACGATGTACCCCACGAGGGTCTCGATGCTCTTCCCACTCGTGAGCTCCCGGACTAGCCTGTTGTCGCGTGCCGTCGAGCCACCCCCCTCTGGCGCCACGGCATTGCCTCCCTGTGGGTTGAACGACGAGTTGGGCGCGGATACGCTGATGATGCCCTTCAGCAGATCTGCAACGATCTGATGTGTCGAGGGTGGGTGCTGCGGAGACAGGAGCTCCAGCAGCCGGGGAACTAGCCCCTCCTCCTGCAGCCACACCATGACATCGGACACACCCGCCTCCTCGGTCTGGATGATGCGGGCGAGCATGTCCTGTATCGCCGGGCTCTCTATCCGTGCGATCATGCGTTCAATAATGTTCGGCAGTGACTGTATGAAGCGAATCATCTGAGCGTCAGCAAGAACCTTTTGTGTCCTGTTCTATGCTCAATGCTTCAACCCACCTCAGTCGACCGCCTCTGCAGCAGCGACGCATTCACACGCATCCAAAGCCCCCGTATCACCTCGCGCTTGCGCTCGCGCTCCTCGTCATCGTCCGTCCAGAACGCAGTATGTGCGCGCGCCTTCTCGCACGCGAGCTGGGGGTCGGCCGCCACCTTTTCATCCAGCGGGGGCACCACTGCATCCCAGAACGGCTTCAGCAGCGCTTCCTTGTGAGCCATGATCGTCTCTGGCACCGTCCACAGCTCCGAGGTCAGGATCTCAGCCGCTATCCGCGGGTAGCTGGTCGTGTGAGCTGGCTCATGTGCAAATTCAAATCGAGTAACTACTCACTTTGCCCTACTGTTGTCGACGTTGATCTCCTCTACTGGCTCCAGCCCCTCTCCTAGACCAATCCCCATACCTGGGCTCTGTGGGTCCTCATCCTGCGACCCGCTGCCCTTCTCATCCCCCTCAGCGCCTTCTGCCGCTGCCTTGACCTTGAACTCTGGAAACACGTCCTTCGACACCAAAGCAGCACGGTACGCCTTCTCCTCCGCCCGGGACGCCTGCTCGTCCAACTCGTCAAGCCCAGACGTCACCCAGTGCAGGAGGCTGTTGATGCTCTCCTCCCGTGACAAGTACGTGATCAGCCTACGCCGTCAGCAACCCTGCCCCCAACTCCCCGCTCACTTGGCATTCTGCGCCTTGCACTCTGCGAGAATGTCCTGCTCCTCCAGCAGCTCCTCGACGGACGGCGGCGTCTCCCTGGACAGCAGGGTGTCCAGCGTCGACCCGGACGCAAAGCTGAACTTCCACAACATGGCGGTGGGTTGGGTGCACGCGCAGCAGTTCGCTAGACGCTGTTCGCTAGTGGCGAGCGTTCACGCAGCAGCAGCGGCGTGTCGGCGGCCTGCGCTACAACGGGCTGATAGATATGTTCTGTGCGTGTTAGATGAAAGCGTTTGGCCCAGTCGCGTGAGGGACTCTGGATTCGATCAATGGACAGGACGGCCGATTCGCGATTTGGAGCATGTGTCTGCCGGGAGTGGAGTCGTGGAGTCGTTGTACAGTGCCCCGTTTGTCGAGTACGTCGTGTCCAGCGTCGGCAGGGCGATACCAACGACGTTGCTGATGCGTCCGAGTAGTAGAGTAGTAGCAATGGATGCTTGTTGAGCAGATGTTTTCGCGATGCTCGTCCCAGATGCTGTCATCGAGGCCATCCATCCATCCGTCCATCCATCCATCCATCCATCCATTTACTGCCCGAACATGCCAACATCCACCCACATCCGCCATCCGCCCACCGCACGAAACCGTAGCCACCGTAGGAAAGTGAATTTCCGCCAAAGTGGCACCAAAGGCCACTACATAGCTCGTGTGAGATGCATACGAACTCGTATAAAAACTGCATCTCTTCCTGGTACGCATGCATGCTGGGATGCGCGTCGTCCAAGGAGGAGAGCTGTGCATCAGAAGTGGTCTTCCGGTTATATAGCTTCTGTAATGCCTTGTGTCTCAAGGGTTGGCCATTGCAGTGAATACCAAGAGACGACGCAATCTCCGAGCTGGAGCAACAACGACCAAGGAGCAGAGTCGAGGGGCTCTCTGATAGCTGATAGTCCTCATCATGCATGCCCGAACAACAAGAGCACCCTGCTGAGCTGAGGACTATTGAGTCCCCGACTGCCAGCTGCCAGGATGCTGCTGGTCCTGTATTGAAGTGCAAGTGTGGCATGTATTGTAGGTCTGACTGGAAATGATCTCGCAGCCACACCGATCTGGACCTGCATAAATCGTACCTGCACTATGCCAGTGCTAGCCTACCAAGAAGAACCCATCTATCCAAACCGATTCCGAAACTCGTGGCTGCTTCGCAACCCGGCTAGAGCTTCGCATTCCGCTCCAGCTCCGAGTGCGGCTTGACCCCCGCCACATCCGCACGGCACACGCCCTCCTGCGAAGTCGTGGCCAGGAGATACCCGTTCTGCGTGTACACCTCGCCGCGCACAAACCCACGCCCAGCAGCAACGTCGACCTCGACAGCCTCCATCACATGCAGGAGGGGTGCGGCGGGGTCATAGTTGTCCGGGAGGGGGTAGTAGTGCGTCGTGTGGTCGATCGAGGCCTAGAGTAAGCAATCGATCAGTCATGTAGGAACTCGCCATCATGCCCAGACGCGGCTTCGAGGTGCCTGAGAGGCCGACGGCGCGCGCAGCTGTTCCGATGAACTGGAAGTCGGTCATGAAGGCGATCATTGCCTGAGTGTTAGCGGATGTGCTGTATGTGTGTAGCTCGGGGCGACTCACCCGGACCATGTTGGGCGTCAGCTGCTCTCCGGGCTCGAGACGCGGCTTGATCCAGCATGCGCGCGACGTGGGGTAGTCTGGCGACTGTTGGCGGGCGATTGCGATGGTAATGGGGGATTGTTGGCGTTCCTGCGTGTGTCAGCAGGTGCTCCACGGATCGCTCGGCTTAAAGCTGTACGATGCCATGACCCACCTTGATGTAGTTCCGCACCGCAGTCGCCCTCCGCCCAAGCTCAATGCCCTTCTCCTTCGCCCGCACCAGGAACTGCTGCCATATAGCCTCCTCATCCAGAGCATCCTCGTACGGCGTGATGTCTGGCGGGAACGGCTTCTGGTACGTCGGCTGGAAGTCCCGCACCCCGATGTTGGCCTTCGGCGTCTCGCTCTGCCCCGAGTGGGGTGCATCGAACTTGAGCGACGCAGTGAGACTCGGCTCGTCCTTCGAGTCGTCCTTCTCCGCCTCGTTCAGGTCCGGGTTTCCGCGCCACGACGACGGCTGCGCCGGCTGCTTGTACTGCGAGAAGTCCAACTTGCGCGGCGGCTTCGAGAACGACGCCATGAGGATGAAGATGGTTTTCTGGTCCTGCTGAGCGTGGACGAGGCTGGCATCAGCACTGGACTGGGTATCACGCCCACCGAGTAGCGTAGCTAGTTCCTATTGTCAGCGAGGCTTCCCCCCCCCCCACCACTCACCATCGCGGAGACGCTCGACCGTGAACGTGATGGGGACCTTCGAGTTGGCCCTGGGGTTAGATAGACTCCAGTAGTAACAAGTACCCACGGGAGGAGGAAGTAACACTGGGGTCAGCGAGGTCAGTTCAGAGTACGCATGTTACGCATGCGGTGTTTGCTTACATGCTGCGAGTGCAGATCCATGTTCTTCACCGTCCCCACTGCCGCCATCACAGACTGCGCGACGACCTGCCCGCCAAACACGCCCCGCGCACCATACGGCGTCCAGAGGTGGCCCGAGGCAAACGCCTCGAGCCCGCGCACCCGGCTGATGGGGTTGACGGCGAGGGTGTTCGTGATCGTCGACGCGAGGGCAGACATGGCGCGCATGAGGAGAGATGGAATGCAATCGCAGGTCGAAGATGAGATCGAGGCGACATAAATTCAGGAGGAGTTAGAGCGCGCCGGCCAACATTGTAGCCGGCATCTCGGGAGTGTCAACACCGAGGGGCGCGGATAAGCAGGCATGGTCGGGGCGTCCGTTTGGAGATTACGACAAGCCCTACGCTGCTGTTAGCAAGCAACGTTGTATGCATAGCAGCGAGGCAGAGGTTGCAACGGGGATGTGTCGGTAACAGGTGCATGCAATGGTGTCTATTATGCTATAGGATCGAAAGGGACGGGGGCAATGGACATGTGAGCCACGTGAACGACAGCAGCAAGTGCGCCAGATGTTGATGTCGATCTAGACAAAATATTTAGTCTGGTCAATCCTGTGCCCATGCCCCTTGCCTCTATCTGGCACTCGATGTCGTGTTTACTCCAGGTTGGTCCACACCTTGACGACATCCGCCTCCTCCTCGAGCATGTCGACGCACTTCATGATCTTCTCGTACTGGTCCTCGCTGATCCCGTCGCCCCCCTCCGCGGCGACAGGCACAGACTCAGAGGGGAGGTATGCCAGCTCGCTGCTCTGGAGCTCGTACAGCGCGTCGTTGGGTGCAGTGGTCAGTAGTGTAGTCAGGCTGCCGAGGTCCGAGGGCGCAGAGGTCACCTGGGGTGAGTGTGTGGGCACTCGAAGTGCAGGATAAGATTGGCTTGGCTGGTTACTCACCTCCCACACTGTGCCGTCCTCGTCCTCGACAGGCTGTACATCCTCCGCACCACCTTCCAGTGCTGTCTCGAACAGCGAGTCGAAGGTAGCATCGCTGCCCTCCTTCGGGGTGACCCTGACGACACCTTTGCGGTCAAAGAGGTAGCCCACAGGGGTCATGTTGTTGCTGTTGTCAGCTGGTCCTGGAGGTGTATACTCACCTATACTTTGTGAAGATCTCACGCACGCGGGCGACTGTTCGTGTAGAATTGTCGGTGACGCATTCGCTGTGGGCGTCAGTGGCTCCCAGACCCCAACAGCAACCACAACTGTAGTTGTAGCATAGCCACCGCCTGGGGTGGTGATTGCTCCACCTGTCGGTGTGTACTTACACGATGAAAGCCACTCTTCCTCCAGGTGCGATTGCCTCGAACGTAACGCTCTTGCCTGAACCATCTGCCAGCTTCTTGCCCTGGACGTCAGTATGCTCGGTGCGCTGTGTCTATAGCACCACTCCGCCCTCACCCGAGCAAATGCGGCCTCGATGTTCGCCTTCGGTACACCGGACTCCTTTGCCTTAGCCAGGGCCGCTGCTAGTCGGGGGTTGAGCGCTGGGTCTTGGGGGTTTGGCGGCCTCAGAGCTGCGTGGACCTCCTATACCATGAGGTACATTTCGAGGCGACGGAGGGACGTTGTTGGGATGGAGGTAGCGGATAACAACGATCGCAGAACGACAGGTACGCGTCAGCATCACCCAAAAGACATCTCTTGTCCTCCTCACCTGCATGACCTTGGTGAACGCTGCGCTGCGCTGCGCGTCCACAGCGCCCTTCTTATGCCTGATCTTGGACCACCGGTTGTGTCCCGAGCTCGTCGACGGAGACGTGCTGAACGGTCGCGCATGAGCCCCCCTCAACGCGCATACTGCTGCAGGCTGTCCCCTTGATATCAAGACCCCTTCCGCACCCGAGCACCTCGCAACGCTGACCAAACGTGTAGTCGACTTGAACATCCTTAGGAGGCAGTGAGTATAGGTTGAGGTCGAGCAAAAAGTCCAAGCCAAATATGGATGGGATCGGCAGAATGACCACCTGGAGACCCCGCATTCTGTTGTTTGGCCATCGCCCTTGTCCTGCCAGGAGGAACCTTCACCATATGGTCCATCGCGACAGCAACGTCTGCACTCTTCTCATCGACAAACAAGAGCTCGATGCCGCAGCTACAGTGAACTATGTCCGCAGAGGGGTCAGGATCGAGCAGTGCGCAGCAGCCGTCGGGGTCGCAGGGGGCAGGAGCAGGCAGCAGCACGGGCGACCAGCGGCGCCTGGGAAAGGCCGCCTACCCTCGCATCATCACTCGCCCGGCGCCAGACAGGCCAGATGCGTTCTTTGTCTCGACGCCAGTGAGGCCGGGATATCGGCGAGCGATAAGCACAGGTGTCCCAGGAAGCAGCAAGAGCAACAGGAGCCGCTCGCCGTCGTCGGTGAGGCAGCTCCGGCGGCCGTCGTCGATCTCAACAAGCGGGAGTGTGGCCAACTCTCCGCATGACTCGTCGCTGCCCTCCAGCTACCAAGATAGATGGCACAGGCGACCGAATGTTCCCCAGGTGGACCCGCAGAACGACTACTTGGCAAACTGGGAGTCGCTGGCAGAGCTGGTGCAGCCGCCGCCACAGGACGCACCTGGGCCTAGCAGCCTTCGCACGCCGATAACTGCCCAGGCGAGTCCGGTGCCCTTCTTCAGTGGTGGTCGGAGGCTGCGTCCTGCACCGTCGTGGGCGAGCTTGGGAAGGGCGAGTGCTGCGAACATACCCGGGAGCGTGCCCGAGACCGATGAGGAGGGGGAGGCAGAGGCAGATAGCACGTTCTCTGCGGTGCTGAGCTCGTCGCCCCCGACCTTCGAGCCGGGGCAGAGCTTCGGAGAAGCTGGCGAGGCGATGGAGCCTGAGACACCTGATGGTAGTGTGCACGCAAGATCGAGGTCGGCTACGCCTACTCCACGGACGTATGGGGCTGCTACGCCGCAGGGTGATATACCGTCGACACCACAGAACTATGGAGCAACACGGAGTCGTCCAGTGATCAGTATACCAGATACGCCAAAGAAGCACAGTGAGGCTCATCATTCCTGGTTCTCCGCTGACCCCAGCTGCGTCGCTTCCGCGCTGGAAGCCACCTCCCCCCTGGGTCGTTTCCATCTCCAAGTGCGCCTTGGCATACTTCCTCGCTCAGCTGTTCACCTTCGTGCCACAGCTGTCCCAGCTGCTCTCTCTGCGGAGCGAGACTGACTCTCATGGACGGGTTCGCCGGGTGCCAGCGTACTCGGCGCACATGGTGGCGACTATCGTCGTATACGTATGTTATGTCGAGGTCTGTAGCTGACTGCAGTTCAACCCAGCAAGAACGATGGGCAACATGATTCTATCAACTAGGTACTGCGCGATTCTGGCCATCATGGCAGCCCTAGTATCACTGCTCTCCATGGTCATCGTGTACTTTTTTGACAGCCTGGCGGCCTACAACGGAGACAGGTGGGGCTGGCTCAGCCGGCTCGGCGACTGGGTGGTGTGTGTTGTCTGCATCGGAGGCTCTATGGGCGGCCTGGCGTGGTCGAAGCAGTGGGTCGGCAACCCAGCCTACAACACTGGTGAGTAGTACAATTGTCCAGTCTGACTGTCCAGGATGCTCCATGGCCGCAGTGACTCTGTTCACCGTCATCGTGAAGGAAGGCGGCCTGATCAAGCTTCAGGAGGTGCTTCTGATCGTTGCCATCGGCGCCGCGATCACCAACATAGTATGCTTCACGATCATGCCCGTCTCCGCCACCACTCGACTCCAGGACTCGATGTCCAAGTCGCTCAACTCCTTCAGCACACTACTCGATATCCTGACGTCCACGTTCCTTCTCGAGCAACCTCAGGCGAAGGAGAACCGCATGCCCCTGGCAGACGCAGTGAAGGCTCACGGAGCGGCGTTCAAATCGCTTCAGTCCAACCTCGCCGAGGCGAAGCACGAACGTATCATTGATCAGCGTGTGCGTGGAATCAAGCTTGACCTATATGAGGCGGCGATCGGGTCCATGGCACGGTTGGCACAGCACCTGGCCGCACTGCGCTCCAGCACGCGTCTGCAGGAGGCGCTGCTGCGTGCCTACCACGAGGGCCGTATCGTCCTCGATGTGGATCGGACGGAGAAGCGGGACCACCACGTCGCTGACAGCGTCATCTACGAGCTGAATGACCTACCGACCATCACTGTCGAAGACGAGGAGGACGTCGAGAGCAGCATCGACCTGTTCCTCCGCCTCCAGAAGATGACTGGCGAGGACATGGACGCGCTTGTGGATAGGTGTGACGATGCTCTGGACGCAATCGAGGCGGTCCTGACCAAGGGCGAGCCGAAGGATCTGGGTCATATTCGCATGGCCGTGTCTGATGCTCTCCAGGGCTTCAGCAAGTCGGCGAGTACGGCTATCAAGCGTATCTATGCGGGGCCCAGGAGGCGGAGAGGCGTGTACGAGTCGGACAGCAGCGACAGCGACTCGGATGATCAGCACAGGACTGCTGAGGTGGTGGAGGATGAGGATGATGAGGGGCCCAATGAGGTCATCTTCTTGGTTTACTTGTGCGTATGGCTGTTACACATCCTCATACTGACGGACAGCACGCTCTTCACACTGGAGGAGTTTGCGAGGGAGCTTCTCTTCCTGCTGTCCACAGTGAATGATGTACGTGTGGTCAACTTTTCCAGCTGACACTAGATGCTGAATGCACCAAGGGTCAGCGCACTAGACCAGCTCCGCGCCATCATCAAGCGAGGACGGCGAGGACGCCAGCCACAGAGACGATTTCTCTACCAGCAGTTCCGTAAGTGGCAGTGCCTCGACTCCATCTGATGACAGAAAAGCTCGTCCCTGTAGACCCGTCAAAGCTGCAGCCGCCACTCTTCCCGCGCAACAAGCAGGACAAGAGGGGTACTGTACAGACACCGCGCCGCGAAGAGCTGTCGAGGAAGGGCAAGTTCTTCAACTGGATCTGGGAGATCAGCGCGCGGCTCAGCCAACCGGACATGAAGTATGCCCTCAAGGTTGGTGCTGGAGGTGCGATCTTGGCCGCGCCTGCGTTCATCGACAAGATGAGGGACATCTTCCTCGAGTACAGGGGAGAGTGGGCTTTGATTGCGTACTTCGCGACCATGAGTCCGACTCTGGGGCAAACCAACTTTTTGTGAGTGGCCATCCCGTACCGTGCTAACTGATAGGTCGTTCTTCCGCATCGTGGGGACCATGTAAGGCATCATAATTGAGCTGATGCTGACAACAGCCTTGGCGGTGCAGTCGCTGTGTTCGACAGCCTCATGTGGGTCGGCATGTGGATCGCAGCTAACGCCAGGTGGCCCGACAACCCAGTCATCCTTCCCATCTTCGGCACACTGTTCTCCCTGCCGTGCTTCTATATTATCACCCAGATGCCGCAGTATGCCCAGGCGGGTCGTTTCATTCTGCTCACTTATGTGAGTAGAAGTCACACCTCCACCCATCCTGCATGCTCGTCATTTTGCTCGCAGGCATCAGGAGTCCTTCGTGACTGCCCCGCTGACCCCAGAACCTGACCACCCTGTACACCTACAACACGCGGCACGAGGGTGTGTCGCCGGTCGACATCGCATTCAAGCGCAGTGCGTCAGTCATTGTGGGTGTGATATGGGCTGCATTCGTGTCGCGATACTGGTGGCCGTACACCGCGCGTCGAGAGCTACGCATGGGTCTGGGAGAGTGAGTCATCCCCTTAGAATCTGCTTATATCAGCTTCTGCCTCGATCTGTCGTATCTGTACTCGAAGCTGGTAACCGCATATACGCGCGGCTCGGACGGCGATGGGCAGTTCGAGCCGACGCCTACAGAGCAGTCGAACAACGACGAGAATGCACCGCTCCTGCCTGTTACGACCACGCGGCACCACCTCGGTCCCGGCGTACGGCAGTTTATGGCCATGTGAGCGCTTCCTCCTGCCAAGAATTACAGCTGACTGTAGGGAACTCCATCTTCAAGCACAGCTGGGACAGCTCCGTGGCCTTTTGGCACATGCGAAGAACGAGCCGCGTCTGAAGGGTCCGTTCCCCTTCGATCTGTATCACGAGGTCCTGCTGTGCTGTGAGCGTATGTTAGATCGGCTGCATAGCATGCGATGTGTGACGACTCGGAAGGACTGGTGAGTGCCCGGCATAAGATCAGTTTCTCGATCCATTCCGAGTGTCGCTGACAGCAGGGACCAGAGCATCCGACGAGCGTTCGTGCTGCCCGTAAATGACCTCCAACGCGAGATGGCAGGCAGCATCATCCTCTACGTAAGGTGATAAGTAGACTCCGGCTGACCCCAGTTCTACACCCTCTCCGCGGGCTTCCGCCTCCGCATCCCGATGCCGCCGTACCTCCCTCCAGCTGAGAGGGCGCGAGAGCGGCTCGTCGATGCCATTCGCAATCTCGATGTCGTGAAGCGCCGCTCTGTGCGCGGTGGTGGAAGGCACCTGCTCTTTTTCGCGTATGCGCTGGCGATGCAAGAGGTGATTGAGGAGCTTGACCTCCTCGGCTCGCTGCTGCAGGAGGCGTTCGGCGCCATTTCGCAGGGGAACGTGAAGGACTTTGAGGACTTGTTTGTGGTGGAGGAGGAGCAGCTCGGGCCGGCCAATGTGCCGAGCTGATCGTGTATCATATGAGATGGCATTATATCACTAGATGCATATCACCGAGAAGATGCATCAGACCACATGTTCATAGATACACCCAGTTTGCGCTTCGATCGATCAGGGATAGTGACAGACCACAATGCTCGCATGGGCTGAGTCATACGTTATATGTGCAGGTATCCATCATTACGAGTTCACAACTCCGCCCAACTCGACGCCTCCCTCTTCCTCCTGAGATTGGCGATCATCTCGATTAACGAGTTCGCCTCAGCATCTTTCAAAGCCCCCCGAGCCACCTCAGCCTGCACACTCGTCCACATCTCCGCCAGCACTCCGTCCAGCGTTGCCGACCTGCGCGCATTCGTGTCTCCCTCCCGCGCCAAGAGCCTCGCAGCATTGGCTCGTTTGCTGAACACACGGCTTCGGCTCCTGCCAACACTCTGTGACCCAGCCAGCAGAGGCAACGACGTTGCAGACGGGGACCGCAGCCCGAACGTCCACGCCGTCGGCGAGGAGGCCGCCGAGATCGTAGTGGTCATCTGGCATGGTATAACGCTGTCGAGCTCGTCGACGATGGACGCGAGACGGTCCTGGTCGTTCTCGATGAGGTCGATGAGGTGTTGGATGGAGTCGCGGTAGGCATCGAGGACGTCGGAGTTGCGGGTAGTCTCAGAGTTACCCGAGGTCAGGTTCATCTCGGGTTTGGAGGAGTCGTCGGCGTATCGCATGTACTGTGGCGGGGCACCAAGGCTGCTCGAACCCATGAAGGCGGCTGGTGACTTCTCGCTTGTGGAGAGGCTCTCACCCGTCTCGAGAGGAGATTTGTCTGATGCCCATGTCCCTGCAGATGGCCGGCGAGAGGGTATCGTATGTTGAACAGCGTTTGATCGCCCCATGGTCATGCTCGTGCGTATGCCGTCTACGATCGCGATCTCGGGCAGAAGGTGGTGCGGGATAGGCGTACCCAGCAGACGCTGCAGCTTCGCCAGCTGGAGCCGGCGGGCACGGCGGGCCACGTCCTCATGGTCCTCGATGAGAGGCGACAGGCAAGACGACATGGACAATGCTGGGCTCAATGGCGGACGGTCGGCTGAGGCAGGCGACAGGAGCTGATTCTCCTTGTGTGCACTCGAGTCCCAGTCCTCTTCGACAATTTGCACCTCCCGCTCGACGAGGACCGCAAGACCCGTTGGCGTGGCGCTCTTCGGGGCCTTCGGCAGCCCCAACCGAGGCAGGCTGGTGTTGGACTGCGTCGGGTTGGATAGCACTGGCGCCGCATCCTCGTTCGGCTGCCACGTCTCTGCCACACGCACTTCGCGCTCAACGCGGACCTCAAGAGTCGAGGGCGTGGCGGTCACTTTCCTGCTCCTCGCGAGATCTCTGAGCCAGCTCAGTGGTCCTCGAGTGCCAAAGTGAGACACGACAGTCATGTTGGAGTGGCTTTGAGTGCGGCGCGGGACACAGTCCTGTCGCTGCCACTCTGGCACTGCCTCACCGGCTGCCGGCGTATCGGGCCAGCCGACCTCGAGCCGGGTTTGGACTGTCTTCTCGGTTTGGGACGGGTCGACGATGAAGCGCTCCACTGTGTTCTCGGACAGGGTCTGGCCAAGCGTCTGCTCAGCTTTGCGTGCTGTCCGCAGCAATTGTGCGCGTTTGTTGGGTACGGCGATCTCTGGCGAACTGGTTGCTGCCGGGGATTCACTGACTGGGATGACAGTGGCGTCGCTGACCACCTTCTCAGACTCGATACTGGAACGGCTGCTGCTGGTGCCTAGAGGGAGTGGAGCTGGTGTGTTTGGTCGCGATATGCCTCGGGATGCGAAACGTGCGGCAGCGAAGCCTCCTGGTTCCGCATTTGGCCAGAGTCTGGGCGTCGTAGGAGCGGAGTTGTGCTGACTATCGCCAGTCGGCTGTCCTCCTTGCGAACGCAGCGTGTCGTAACGAGATTGCTCGATTCTACTGGTCAGCTGTGGAACCCCCTGCGACATCTTCACTCACTTGATCGCCCTTGCGCTGTTGAAACTGGAAGCTCGTGGCTCGTCAGAATTCTTCGTCGCCTTGTCGTTGAGAGAGACGGCTCCAGTTGGAGCCACCTCAAGTGAGAATGGCTGGCTAAGGTACGTCGCGCCTCTGCCCAACCGACCGGGTGTGGATCGAAGTTGCACCTGGCTGTCTTCGTTGTCCCCTGCGCCCCACATCGGAGATGTCGCCGCATCAGCGTCCTCCGCAGATTCATGTCCAGGTCCCCCAGTCGAGACCAGTGCCAGAGATTGACGGCGCGGCGGCGTAGGGAAGACGTTGGAACCCGTCTCGCGCAGAAACGAGGCAAGGTCCTCAACGCTTTGGGTAGCAATGGTGCGCTGGCCACTTTCGATGTTGACATCGCTATCACGTCCGCCTGTACGCAGTGCCTCGTATGTCGGATATGCGTCTAGTGGGGCAATCGAAGACTGGGCTGGCAGACCACTTGGGTTCGACATCGTGTAGGCTGTTGATTGTTGTTGACAATCTGTGGGAAGCGTCTTGCCAGTGCTTGCTTGGTTATCGACAGTGAAGTCCAAACTGCAGTCGGTCGATCTGAGAATCTCGCCACTAGCTCTGCCGACGTATCGTGGCTGAGTGATATCGTCCCTTGGGCTCAACAACACTGGCGACACGGAGCCAGAGGAGGACAAGGTCGCGGAGAATGAGATCGCGTCTTCGTGGACCTGGAAAGTGACGATGTTATTGTTTGGGACGCAGCCGTGTTGATCAGATCGTGCCACAGAGTCGACAGACAGATCAGCCATGTCGTGGTCGTACCGACAAGCTGCACAGACAGTCAATGGTACGACCACACAAGACGGCCAGATGATCGTGCCTCGAGCAACCACCTAATGGCCCGGGAGGGAGTAGAATGTGGTATGAGCTAGTCGATGGAGTGACGACTTCGTGAGCAACAACACATCGAGATATACCCATCACTCCGAGTAAGCCTACTCAGTTTGCCTCCTTGTGTGGACGCGCAGGGGAGAAGAGCGGTAGCAGGGAATGTGATGGCGGTCGTGCGCTGGCTTGACAGTTGTTCGCTCGGGCTTGGGCTTGGACGGGATGAGTCGCCTTTGCAGTCGAGGTCCGAGCAAAACACTTGATCAAAGGATGACTACAGGTGCGACAGTGCACACAACAAGATTGCTGATGTGCAGCGTACCGCGTTTGATGCACTCGCATAGCCTCCACAACGTGAGAGCGTTGTTTAGTCCTAGCCGTCTTATCGCTCATGCTGTCTGTCACGCACCAGAGATAAAACTTCACAAGCGAGAAGCACGTACCGCTTAGCTTGCGAAGCCATGAATATGCCTAGAGTACGCCTGCTCACGCCACAACGGTGTGGCTTGAAGCCCGTGCGCTGCCCAACCCGATATCCTACGCTCCAAGACCCATGGTACGGGGAGTGCCCATGAGCCATCACAGACAGCGTTGTGAACCCTATTTGCCATGCTTTTCAGCTCATCAGTGGCTTATATTGCACTACTGTCTCTCCTGGGTCAATGATGATGAGTAGGACGGTGAGCGCTGACCCTCGCAGTGATCGTCTTCGCGCTTTGGCAGCCGTGTCACAGCCCCGAGTCGCTGTCGCCTTGTCATCTTCCCATCCTTTCCACTGCCGCGTCGCTGTGTGATCAGACGTGCTGATTCGATTGCTGAACAGAATGATGGATTGACATGTAAGTCGAGAGCAAGTCAGGTCAGTCGATCAGTCGCATGATCGTCAACAACAACGCCACGGACATGGTCGACATGTCCGCCCATCTGACCACACGTGACCCAAGAATTTCCAGAATCACAGCCAGATAGCAGCTACCCTTGTTGTCCGTAGCCAGCTCTGACTCTCTGCATCTAACCCAAACTTCGCCAGCAGCCATGTCGCTCGACTTTGTGGGAACGATCGACTCGGACGACGAGGGACCCGAGGTTCTCGAGCCCCGCGCCGAGTCGTCCAAGCGCGGTGCGGCGTCTGCTGCTGCTCCCGCTGACGAGCTCGACCCGGACTTTGCATTCGACGTCGGCGAGGCCGGACCGGGGACACTAGACTTGTGGGGCGGAGACGAGGTCAAGGGTGACAAGGAGGGACCGGTGACTGTGGACGACATTATTGCGCGCAAGATCGGCAAGCCGTTGAGAGCGTACCGCGAGCGCAAGAGGCGGCGGGAGGAGGAGGACGAGGGGGAGGAAGAGGTGGAGAGTGAAGAGGAGAGTGAGGAGGAGAGTGAGGGCAGTGGAGGTGAGGAGAGTGAAGGTGGGGAGGAGGACGAGGACGAGGATATGCCTGACTTCTCGGCGGAGGGTATGGTCATTGACGAGAATGCAGAGGATGACGACGAGGATGAGGAGGACGGCGAGGGCGAGGACGAGAGCGAGAGCGGAGACGAGGATGAGGATGAGGATGAGGATGAGGGCGAGGAGAACGAGGAGGAGTCCGACTCCGATGCCGACTCGGACGAGGAGACATCAGCCGAGAAGGCCCGCAAGGACGCGTTCTTCTCTGCCGACCCAACAGCTGAGAAGAGCGAGCACCCGACAACTTTCTCAGCTATGAACCTCTCCCGACCATTGCTGCGAGCACTTGCATCTCTCGGCCTCAACCAACCGACTCCCATTCAGTCTCGAGCTATCCCACTGGCCATGCTTGGCCGTGACATCCTCGGATCCGCCGTCACTGGATCAGGAAAGACCGCCGCCTTCATGATCCCCATCCTGGAGCGTCTGTCCTACCGCGACCGCGGACGAGGTGGCCAGGCATCCCGTGTGCTCGTCCTCTGCCCGACTCGTGAACTGGCAGTGCAGTGCGAGCAGGTCGGCAAGGCTCTTGTCGAGCGTGGTGGACTCGACGTCCGCTTCGCACTCCTCGTTGGTGGCCTCTCGCTCTCTGTTCAGGCTCACTCACTGCGCACCTTCCCAGACATCATCATCGCCACACCCGGTCGCCTGATTGACCACCTCACCAACACACCCTCCTTCACCCTCTCCGCGCTGGACATTCTCGTCATCGACGAAGCAGATCGCATGCTTGAGGCTGGGTTCACCGACGAGCTCGAGGAGATCATCCGCCAGTGCCCACGCGGACGGCAGACCATGCTCTTTTCCGCCACCATGTCCGACAGCGTCGACGAGCTCGTCAAGCTGTCCCTCGACAGGCCTGTGCGCGTGTTCGTCGACCCGAAACGCAACACCGCCGCAGGGCTCACACAGGAGTTTGTGCGTATCCGTGCAGACGAGCAGCGCTCCCCGTCACTCATCGCCCTCTGCCGCCGATCCGTCCATGAGCGGTGTATCATCTTCTTCCGCTCCAAGGCGCTGGCACACCAGATGCGTGTAGTCTTCGGCCTCGTGGGGCTCAAGGCTGCAGAGCTGCACGGCAACCTTACACAGGAGCAGCGTCTTACTGCGCTCAAGGAGTTCAAGGAGGGCAAGGTCGACTACCTCCTGGCCACTGACCTCGCCTCGCGTGGTCTTGACATCAAGGGAGTTGAGACGGTCATCAACTACGACATGCCGAGCCAGCTGGCGCAGTACACCCACCGTGTGGGTCGTACGGCACGAGCAGGGCGCAAGGGTAGGTCGATCACGCTCGTTGGCGAGGCAGATCGCAAGATGCTCAAGGCGGTCGTGAAGCAGTCGCCTGCGGATCAAATCCGGCATCGTATTATCCCGCCGGGCGCTGTGGCGGACATGGCTGAGCGCCTCGAGGGGCTCAAGGACGACATTGCGGATATCCTCAAGGAGGAGAAGGAGGAGAAGCTGCTGCGCCAGGCGGACATGGAGCTGCGCAAGGGCCAGAACATGGTCGAGCACCAGGAGGAGATCTTCAGTCGGCCGGCAAGGACGTGGTTCCAGACCGAGAAGGAGAAGAGTGCAGCGAAGGGTGAGTCCCAGCTTGGAGTCCAAGCTTCATGTTCAATCTCTCGTCAAGAGGTGCTAACGCTCTCAGACGCCGGCAAGGCCGCTCACACTGGCGCTGCCAAGGCGGCTGAAAAGGAGGCCAAGAACAAGGAGAAGCACGGCAAGTACGACGGCCTGTCGCGCAAGCAGAAGAGGCGGAAGATGGCCAACGAGGAGGCGGAGGCCGAAAACGGCGCCATCAGCAAGAGCATCTCCGCTGCTATCCGCAATGCGAAGCGGTCGAGCAAGCCTGTGCCCATCACCGAGCCTGTCAAGAGGCCCGCCGGCGCGGCCAAGAAGGCAAAGAGCAAGAAGAAGCCCTCTGTGCGCCTCGGGGGCAAGAAGAGCGCGTTCGACGACCACGAGGGGATGCGGGCGAAGCCTACAAAGGTGAATCTGGACAAGAAGGGCGGGGGCAAGGGCAAGGGCAAGGGCAAGGCGAAGGGGAAGCGGTAGGCCGGGCCGGGGGTAGGGGCTGGGGCTGGGGCTGTAGGCTGTAGTGTACTTCTGCATAGCATCATGGTGTACAGTGGCATATCCAGAGCCCAAGAGCAGCACTCTATGGTCTTTCAGAGCAGGATTGTACATATCAGAAGAGGAGAAAAGTCACTCTGAAGTGAAAGACGTCTCCATGATTGGCAGGGTCGCCTTTTGCCACTTTCGCACCGGTAGGAGGAGGGTTTCATGCGATTTCTCCCCTGACTACACACGCCCACTCGACATCGGACGGACGTTGGATTTGCTTTCTCTCACTCTTCAGTCCAGTTCACACCGTCCTATTGCAGTCGTTGGCATCGAGCTTGACTCTACTGGGAACTGCGTACGAGCTACAGCCGACAGTTCAACCCCCTTGCCCCGCCGCCGCCCATGAGTGCCGCTCGTGGTGCAGGCGGCGTCGCTGCTGCGACTGCGACTCGCAGCACCCCACCCAGCGTCGTGTCGTCCTTCGCCGACGACGACGAGTTTGACCCCCCACCGGGCACGAAGAAGCGCAAGGGACCTGTCCCCGCTGCCCCAGGCTCCGCGGAGGACATCGAGACTGGCCGCGATGGCGCTGATCGCAACCCGCCCCGCTCGGCTCGCGAGGACAACGACGACGCCGCGCCCGGCCGGCACCCTATGCGGCGCCTGCCGCGGACGTCGGCGAGCTTGCTAGCTGCGCAGCGGCGTGCTCTCTACCAGAAGCGGAAGAGCGCGCTTGTCGCGCTGTACTGCGACGCCCAGGGTGCTTGGGAGACTGCGAACGTGAAGCCCAAGAGCGGTTCAGGGGACGAAAAGCAGACGACTACCACACCGCTTGGCCGCCCGACTCTCCCCGATGTGAGCGCATTCGAGCGCCTGCTCCCTGCACTTGAGGACGTCGCTGTGTGGGCGCCCGATGCCCCAGGGTGGAGGGAGGGGGACGATGCTGCGCGGCCTGTGCCCCGGCGGAGCGCGGAGCGCTGGCGGACTGCGTTCGCGAGGCGCAAGCGGGTGCGAACTGAGCGTGTGCCGATCAAGCGCGGGGGGTGGGTGCCCGAGGGGTCGTTCGAGCTGGACTGGGCGACGACGGGTGAGTGTAGCATGCGACCAAGGTATTGCAGAACAGGGCGCTGACAAATAGCGTCGTCTCGCGTTCGGTCTCGAGCTCGCGAGTGTTCTGCTCTAGCTAGACTGGCTGAGCAGCTCCGTGCGCTGGTCCTCTCAGCCAACAGGATACCCTCTGTACCAGAGATGACTAGCCCTCCGCCGTCTCCTGTCGTGGAAAGTATACCGCCTCCGCCTTCGCCAAAGAAGAAGACCACCAAGAAGAAAAAGAAGAAGCGGACGACGTTGGCGAACGAGGGGAACCCGCACCATGTCGACAAGTGTGAGTAAAGCGTACTTTCTCTTTCCTGCTTGGACTCTGCCTGACCCCAGACCGCCCATCTCGCCCAGTCCCAGTATCCAACCCCTACGAACCCTGGCCACACCACGCCTCGCTCCTCTTCCCACCCTCGATGCGCATCCTCGCTGCCCGACCAGGCAGGCGCGACGTCCGACCGGCCGAGGACGAATACATCTGCATCTCGTGCCAGTACGCACTGTTTTACGGCTCGGAAGCACGGCGCAAACAGGCCATCAAGCAGCGCAAGGCAGAGCTGAAGCGCCGTGAGAAACTGCGTGCGCGGGTACTCGAGGGGACAATGGGCCACCGCGCCCGCCACCCAAGTGACGACGAGTACGACGACGACGAGTATGACGACGACGATGATCTCTGCCCCTATGGCCGGTGCTCGTGCGGCCGCCCCCTCCAGCCCCCATGTCAGGCCGAGGCCGAGCCGCCAGATAAAGACCCACCCGCGCATGGACATGTGCATGATCACGATCACCACCACCACCACCACCACCACCACCACGGCGATCACGATCATGACCACAGCCATCACCATGACCATGCGCATACCTGCTTGTAGCTGGGCTGCAGTAGGAGATGGCGGAGGAGGCGTGGAGTGAGTATGTCCCTGGGCTGGGGGCATGGCGCGAGAGTAGGCGTATTGTGACATAGACCGGACGTGTTCGTTGCTCTGTACTATAGATGTATCAAGCTGTATGTGAGACTGTGGCTGGCCACGCTCCCACAGTCCCTCTCAACATCGAGCTTACCGCGACAACGCAATGTCCTAAGGAGCTGCATCTCCTGCGGCATCGACTGTCACGTCTGAACATCTTCTCTGTTCATTGCTGCAGGATGCAGCACGCTAAGATCGCTGCTCACACGACATGATCAGCAATACTACTTCAAACTACTCTGGCAGGGTCGCAAACATGACCGGAAGTGGGGGCGGGAGATCTCGGTCAATACCGTCCGTCCTCTTGTCAATTGCGCCATGAACGGTCAAAAGAGCGCCATCCTCAATAAAAACTGGTCTCACGACGCACAGAAGCCCAAGCAAACTCAGCAGCAGTACAGCTAAGCTCTACAATGCAGCCTTTCTGCATTCATTAGAAATGTCAATGACCTGCTGAGACGGTGTGATCTTCGACTCGAACAAGGTAGTTACTGCCAAGCCGGTCCTTGAGCGGATGAAGCCGAAGCCGATCCGCCACTAGCCACTGCTCCATTCCGACATGTTCAACTTTTGGCTCTACTCAATTCTGCTTCTTGCATCTTGCCCATCTTCCTATCTCGGCTTCGTGTCGCAGACCGGCTCGCCATGTCAACATCGCAAGATACCGTCAAGGGCGCGGACGTCGAGGCCGGCAAGGCGGAGGCGCCGTCGGTGCCCAGCCGCGTGCGGTCGTACCTCGGCAGCATTGTCGACAACAAGAAGTGCAACCCGATATCGATCTATGGGTGTTTTCTGACGGGTTTCACGAGTGCGATGAGCTTTTCGGTGAGTCGGGGTCAGGAGGACCGGTAGCCGGTAGCCGGCATGGTCACTGGGCTGCGTTTGAGCTGTACCCCACCCAGCGCATCTGTCTATGTACCCCGGCATTCTCAATGTGTAACCCGGATTGCCTCTGCACACCATATGTACGAATCACTGACCCCAGGCATGCTTCATCTGGTGCGGATTCCAGACAGGCAACGTCGCACAACTAGGCATCGCGATTGCACGCACCTTCGACCCAATAGGAGAACGGACGTACCACTTCGAGAAGCCCGATCAGCAGGCGCTCACCTCCGTGCTCTCCTTCCTTGTGGGCACTACGCTGGGCCGCATCGGCGACAAGATTGGGCCCAAGACGCGCACCTGGTTGGTGACAGCGTCGTTTATCCAGTGTTTGCTGGTTATGGCTGCTGCGTTGTCTGTGCACTATTCCGGGGAGAGCCCATATGCCAAGTAAGTGTCATGCGTTCGTTAGACCGAGGACACTCGGAACCCTCAGGAGATCATAAGACACTGCCTGTGTGGTGTGCTTAGTCCTGAAGTGCCAGGGCAATGTGCTTTTAGCTTGGACACTACCGTCGTGCGCTCCATCACCCTTGCTAACCGCAGCGCCCGCGCCGCCCCATCATGGAAGACAGCAAAGGGCATGGCCTGCCTCGGTTTCCTATCAGCATCACTGGGCCTCCAGGGTATCATGGGCAAGGTGGGTATACGAAATGTACCTTTGCTGACCTCAGCGCATCGCATCCCCGATGAACACAACAGTCGTACTCACCACCACCTGGGTGGAGATCTTCAACGACCCACTGCTGTTTGCCCTCAAGCCCGTCAAGAGCCGTGATATCCGGGTCATGGGAGTCATCGCGCTCTTCCTCGGCGGGTTTGTCAGCCGGGCACTCACGAATGGGACAGGGAGTGCGGCGGGGGCTCTAGGCGTGCTTGCTGCGTTGAGGGTTGTGCAGCTGGTGTGGTGGTTGGTGATTCCGGATCCGCCAGTGGGGCCATAGCGTGAGCTCTTCACAAGCCAGGCTGGGCGTAGCGTGCAGCTCAGTCTTGGCTATACACGGTGACCGGCGTGTCACTTGTCAATGAGAGGCCTTGCCATTTACCAATGAGAGGCCGGCCTTGCCGATTCTCGTACGCGCCGATGGGCTGGTATTGAGGGCGTAGGACAATGTCGTAGGACGGTTAGATCGGTAGATGTTGTTCGTGTAGACTGTAGACGTATCTGTGTTTTTGTCAATCATGCAGCTGTTGCTGTAGATCCGGGCTTGGTGCTGCGCCAGTCTTGGCTATACCAGCTGAGGTCTCTGGTCAGCTTTCAAAATCACCAGTCGCTATGATGAGCACACGGTTCTGCGCGCATTTCAGCGATGACCTTGGTACTGTACAGCATGACGTGTATCTCAAGTGCCGTGGCACCGTGATATCTGATCAAACCCAGTTCATGATGAATCAGGCGTACAGGAAAGCGGCTCATGATCTTGTGCAGGAAAGACGCGTATGCGCGAAGCGCATGACCTACACGAAGACGCATCAAGTATATATCTTCACACTCGATGCCAGACGCCGCGTACTCATGGACACGCGACCCAGGAGGTATCATGCCCCCGTTCATGCTCCAATCAGCGTCCAGGCCAAGAAGCATGTTGAGTCCTGGACATGTGTTGGTGTAGACTCTATGTCCTGTCTACGTCTACAGCTGTGATGTTCTCGGGATCTGGTCGAAACGACGCCGGATCTCAAACTCGCTGCAAGTGATCTCAAACGCACGATTTGAGATAAGATACAGCAATGGATACGTCCGATCTCAAAATTCGGCTCTCAAACATCGCTGGGATCGATCTAAAACGCCTCATCCATGTCGGCTCGAGCGTTCCTCAACAACTGCCCCTCCTCAGAGCTCAGACCGTGCTCATCACCCCGTCCGACACGGACCTACACCTCCGAGGCGGCTCTCGAGTAGTAATACTACCTAGAAGGTGCCAGATCATGCCAGACCATCACGCTCCACTGCATGAGTACTGATCGTGGCACTGTGGCACCGAGACCGTCGCAGTCAACAACACCACACCGAGAGCTAGCAACACTCATCTCTCTCTCCTGCCACTGCCACTGCACACCTGCTCACCACCTCCTGCTCGCCAAGCACCTCTCCATCCCACCGCCTCGCTCATCACGCCCCCTCGCGTGCTGTCGATCGTCGCCTCGATCCTTCGGAATATCTCATCCACCACCACCACCACCACCACCGCAGCGCCACGTGCGTGCCTGGCTGTCCACCTCTCGCACGTCATCGGCGACTTTGATATTCCAGAGCAGAGCAGAGCGAGCTCCCACCGATAGCGTCGCTCGACGCAGTAATATAAATGTGCGAAGGAGGTAGCGGCAGACAGTGACTCACCAGCTCTACTCTTCTCTCTCAGCACTCAGCAACCCAACACTTAGCAAGTCGATTTCATTTGTCGCCATGTCCCTCCGCTCCGCTTCTCGTACCCTCCGCCCTGTCCTCCGCCGCGGCGAGTGTGGCTGCCGTGGCATCGCTACCGCTGCTCCTCGTGTGGCCCGCGTCGCCGCTGTCCCGAGGCCAGTGTTCCCATCGCGCATTGCGGCTCTTGCTCCTAGGGCATTCTCGTCGTCGTCGGTCCAGCTGAAGGAGAAGCGCGACACCTGGGCCCAGGACCCGATCATTGGTTACGACGCTGTGAAGAAGATCTCGGAGCAGCCGAGCGATGTGAGTGAGATTGCGAGCTGGCGGAGCCAGCGAGCTGTGGCATGGCAGCAGCCCGGCCGGCTGGCGAAGCCATGCTGGCGCTAGCCAGCGTGGCTATGGTGGCTGTTGTTCGGAAATCGGAATAGCGAAGGCAGCGTATCAGCGATGACAATGGCGATGGCCATGGACAGTGGCGATCGCGATGATTGCAGAGTCAGTGAGGCATCAGCGATGTCAGTGGCGATTGACAGCTGGATATTTGGTCTACTGCTCCCAACTGCTTAACTGGGTCCTGCCAGCAGCGGTGTTGCAGAAGCAGACGTCTGCTGCATGCGTCTGTCGCTGCCATTCTCTTCGCAATACGCGGTTGGGAGTCCGTGGAAGAGAGCGCTTCGCAAGCCAAATTTGTGGAGATCAGCTGCAGCTCTCTCATCCAGTGCAATGGCACGCAGCTGCCGACGCACGTACGCAATTCTGCCAACAGACCCTTGCTCTGAAGAACCATGTTGCAGACTCCGCTGTCATCAGCGACTGTCAAAGTGGCCATTCGCATGCCTTGGTCACGGTCTTCGCTGCCATCAGCCATCGCCAAGGTTTCGCTGCGCAGTCCTCTGTCGAGGTCGAGATCTACTTGCCCGTCGCAGCCGCACTCCACTTTAGAGCCCTGCTTCGCAGTCCTCTGTTAAGCTTCTGCTAACCTCAGGACATCCTCCTCATCGACGTCCGCGAGGCCGACGAGGTCGCCCTCGGCACGATCCCATCCGCCGTCAACCTCCCCCTGAGCCGTGAGGAGCAGGCCCTCTCGATGGAGTTCAACCCTGGCACATTCCAGAAGGAGTTTGCCTTCCCCAAGCCCAGCTACAACCAGAAAATGGTCTTCTTCTGCCGCAGCGGGAAGCGGAGCGCGGTTGCCTGCGAGATCGCCAACAGGGCAGGGTACCTCAACACGCGCAACTATCTCGGCTCGTGGCTCGAGTGGTGCGAGAAGGAGGGGCTGGACAACGGCGAGAACTAGTGTACGATGTTTGATGTGAGGTTGTGACATGGACCGGGCGAGCTTTGGTTGAGGCCCTAGCAACTGACGACTGATGAAGATGTTTGAAGATGAAGACATCGAAGAGTGACAATCATGGTAAGGGATATGGCAACAGAGGATGTTGCGTGAGCGATAGATAGACTTTATGGACTAACGGAGGACGGTGATCAGGTACATCTCGTGAACACTTCGATGTGCACATAAAAACCATCCTCGTTTTCTCCGTAGGATCATGCTCCATGCAGGACTGCATTGGATGTGGAGATGGACAGCCATGATAATAGACTGCGCACTGAGGAGGGCAGGAAGGGCACTCAAATCTATGACCGAGGAGTTCTGATGAGCATCGGACGGGCTAGTCGTTATACATAAGACAGACTCAATCGAGCAAACTTTCCACCATGCAGCTTCCGCTTCTCTCGTTCCCTCGATCACTCACTCCTCCGATGCCTGATACCATGCAGAGCGGACAAAGTGCTGTAGAAACTAATGATTATAGCAGTCTATGCCAGGAATTCCTTCACCTTCGACTCCACCTCTGCCCGCTCACTCCCCATCTCCCCGGCGTCGACAGCCTCAATAACCCGCCGCAATGCGATAGTCTGCGCAGCGCTGCCAGCCTTGAACCAAACTCTTCCGTTGAGACCGATGGCAGTCTCGAAGGGGATATGTGCTGCGAGGGCGGGGAGGAGGGGGTCTTTTGGTGTCAGGAGTCTGAGGTCAGCCCGGCTACAACTCGTTGTCATACTGTTGCTTGTGCATCTGGTGCACGGCAGCTGCAGCTCGACTACACTCACTTGCGACACATCTCCAGGCTACACTCCACCATCAAACCCCCCTTGAGCTCGCCGAATCCCTCTGCCTTGCCTGTGGCGGGGTCCACACACTCGATCTCGGGCTCCATGTCCCGGCTGGCGAGCGAGACACGCGCGTAGACTAGTGTGCCGACCTGGTGTCAGTGATGTTCCATGTCACAGGCCACACAGGCCAATGCCCAAGAGCAATGCGAACTTCCTATAGGGTAGTGGTGGACCGCAGCTGCAGCACACTTCTCAATGCCCTCCCTCGCAAGAGAGAATCGACCTTCCACCTCTACAGGCAGCTGCAGGTTTCTGCCCCTCCCCTAGCAGCCTTCACTCTGACAGAACCTTCTTACTGCGCTCGAACTGCCTTTCCACTTGTTTCTACTTCACCCCTATCCCCAAGAACTGCAAGCCCACTCCACTCACCTTGAGATTCGGCTTGCTCCTCTTCGTCGCACCCTCGAACGCCTGCCCGTCCAGACTGGCCATGTGCGCGGCCCCCAAGTCTACGCGGTACCCCTCTGCATGCCGCGCAATGATCGTACCGAGCACAATATCCCTCGGCGCAGGGACGTAGCGTTTGCTCGATCCAGAGATGTACAGGCTGTTCTTGGCTGTTGAGAGGACGCCTACGCGCGACGCGATGAACCGCTGGTCATGGGAGGAGCGGGAGCTCACGCTCGAGATGCCGGGACCGAGGGTGACTGCGGGAGATGCTGAAGAGGAGGAGGAGGAGGAGGAAGGGTCAGAGGGCAGGGGGATGGTTGAGCCAGGTAGGACGAGCATGGTGACTCGCGATGTGGGTATGATCGTGAGTGAGGTGAAGCGAACTGTGGATGTGGAGGTGGAGATGTCGAAATCTGAAATCTGGGCGGCAACATTTTCTGACCGGGTGAAAGGAGCGATCGTCGACGAGCGAGCTGATGTCTGACGAGGCTTCTGATGCGGTCATTGAACTCATGGACCAGACTGTTGGGCGAGCTACGAAGGAGAGGGGGGCATATGTATCTATGTGCAGGCGAGGCATCGATATCACAAACAGTACGGCTGCTGTCGGCTGCCTGCGCACGCTGTCAGGCCGCCCGGTCGATCCACGCGAACACGGGTCAGAAGTCGTGTGAGCTCAGCAGTCCGATCTCTCCAAGCGGGACGTGTGTTGCCCCAGTGCACGCCATGAGGAGTCTATGCATATGCTTATGTGGTCTTGAGGTAGTTTGCGGCCTTGATGTTGGCCCGGTTTCTGGAGTCAGCTCAGGTCTGGCACACCTTCGAATCTATTCATGAAGCAGAGGAACCAGCACGGCCGGTAGTAAGCGCAACAGCAACTGGGATCCACCCCATGCCATCTGGTTGAGCAGCAGGAGAAACTGGCTCACTTCGAGGGCCAGCTCAGTATGCCATACGACCCCCCTCATGATCGCGAACCTCACTCTTGCCCAGTTCGCTCCATGGCGCCTCAACGCTCTCTCACGCTGCGCTCGCTCCGCTTTCAAAACCACTCACTGAGCACGCAGACGCTTCCTCTCCGCCAGGAAGTCCCTCTCCTCGCCCTCCTTCCGCGGTGCGTCGACCGGCTTGTCGAGCAACGTCCACAACCACGGCGGGTACTGGTCCTCCGGCAAAGCAACGGGATCCGGCTTGTCCTTGAATACACCGAGGCCCTGCATCACAGCACCAGGCTGGAGTATAGACGTGACTGGGGTTAGCGAGAATATTACCCCAACCACGACTAGACGCACCCTTCACCACCTTTGCCTTTGGCTGCTTCGGCTTTGCTGCCTCTGCCTCTGGTGCTGCTGCCGCCACCCGAGACGTGGACGCAAACCCTCGCGCGAGTGGGGGCGCACAGCGCAGACTTGAAGACAACCTCAGCGCGATCATGGTGGTAGGTGTGGTGGTCGATGCTCGTTTTCGAGATTTCCGAACATGATCATCTCGATGTCGGTGATTTTGGTCCCGCCGCCAGTTAATGTTGTTGACTTTCGGTGTCCACTGTCCAGATTGTTGCCAGTCGACGCATGAGTCGAGAGCAGCACAGCGCAGCATGCATGTGAGTTTCCTGCTTGACTCTCTGACAGCAGATAGCAGTACAGGGCTGCACGCACGGCTCGCTGTCGGCGATCTACGACAGCGTCGCAGAGTACGAGGCTGTCAAGGGCCGCAAGGTCGACCTTCTGCTGCTATGTGGCGACTTTCAGGCCCTGCGCAACGAGCACGACTTTGCGTCGCTTGCCGTGCCGCAAAAGTATCGCGCACTGGGTAGCTTCTACAAGTACTACAGCGGCCAACTCGTCGCTCCAGTGCTCACTATCGTCATTGGGGGTAACCACGAGGCAAGCAACTACATGTACGAGCTGTACCATGGCGGGTGGCTCGCGCCGAACATCTACTACCTCGGCGCGGCGGGGAGCGTGATCGTGAACGGACTGAGGCTAGCGGGTGCAAGCGGGATCTACAAGTCGCACGACTACAAGAAGGGTGGGTTGGGGAGGGCTTGTGTGCTGACTGTACTGTAGGTCATTTCGAGACGGTGCCGTACAAGGGCTCGATGGTGCGGAGCAAGTACCATATCAGGGAGTACGATGTCATGAAGCTCAGGCAGGTGGGTGTGGGGAGAGCTGTGCTCTACTGACCGTAGCTTCCTTGTGCGACGCCGACTGTGTTCTTGAGCCACGACTGGCCGATAACGATTGCAAAGCATGGCAATACAAGGGCTCTGTTGCAGCGCAAGACGTTCTTCCGTTCGGAGGTGGAGAATGACACGCTGGGGTCACCGCCGATGCTGGACCTTCTGAAGCATATCCAGCCCGAGTTTTGGTTCTCTGCGCATCTGCATGTCAAGTTTGCAGCGGTGTACCAGCACGATACAGCAAAGGTGCCGACAGTAGCTGAGGTGTGCGGGCTGGCGGAATCGCCTACACAAGGAGCAACGGTTAACCCGGACGAGATCACCATATCAGAAGACGCAGGCAACCCAGATGAGATTGCGATATCGGACGACGAGGGCAACCCAGATGAAATCATCATCGCTGCGAACGAGCCGAAGGGTGACCCTGCTGGCCCCTCTCATGCGAAGTCATCAGTCAACGGTGTCCAAAAAGGAGGTGCAGAGGACACGAACCTTGACGAGATCGTCATCTCAGGCGGGGAAGAGTCAAATACAGCAGCCCAACAACACCACCAGCTTATCGACGAGCAGTCGTCAGGGACCCCTTCACGAACTGACGCTGAGAACCCGGACGAAATCACCATCTCTGACGAGGAATTCGAGGAGCCAGCAAAACTCTCAACCTCGACAACAGCCCCACCAAACCCACCAAACCCACCAACAGCAGCACATAAACCCCCATCATCCAGCCAACATACTTCCAACCCCTTTGTGGAGCCAAAAACACGAGCGACCCGCTTCCTCGCCCTCGACAAGTGCGGACCAGGCAAGGAGTTCATCCAGTTCCTCGACGTCCCCTCCCCATCACCATCATCCCCACCCCGCCTCTCCTTCGACCCCTATTGGCTCGCCATCACCCGAGCGCTGCATCGCTACTTCTCAACAGAGGTGTATCCCCCCGGCCTTCCAGATCAGTCTACACTTGACGCACTGGTCGCAGACGAGCTAGCCCGCATCAAAGAGGAAGGCGTGCTGGTCCCTGCCCAGCTGAGCGAGGCGGACATCGCAGCGGGAGTCACACCACCGCTGGTATATGAGAAAGGGCTGATAGACATCAGTAGAGTACAGCAGTTCTGGCCAACAGCCCCGCCGCAAGGGATGGGCGGATCTCCTAGCGAGTGGTACACCAATCCGCAGACCGAGGCGTTCTGCGGCATGCTCGGGATCGAGAACAAAATCAACCCCCGGCCGGTGTGATGATATGCATGAATGTACATTACTTGGACTGTTGGGCGGTGTTGGAGCTCGAGCTGGGACTGGGGCTGGGGCTGGGGGTGGGGTTGATTTTGGAGGCAGCCTCGTCGCGCCACGTAGTGAGCACGTTGGAGAGGACAGACTCTGGTGCCTCGTCGGGGAAGATCTTGAGGCGCTCCAGCCGCCTGTCGCGGAAGGTGTTTTTCGGCAGCATGCCGGAGACGGCGCGGCGGATGATCTGCCGTCAGCAAGAGGCAGATGCCGCCAAATCATGACCAGGCGAGAGAGGGGCTACCGTGGACGTGGAGCACGAGACCACGTTGGGATCACACTGCTCAAGCCTGCCTGCGATTGTGCTCGCCGAGCCATGTAACTCACCTCCTCTGGCCTGCGGTCGCGGACACGCTTGATCGGAACAGCCTTCAATCCCCCAATGAACCCAGAGTGGTGGTAGTACACCTTGTCCTCGGCCTTCTTACCGGTGAGGACGACGTCCTTCGCGTTTGAGACAATCACGTAGTCGCCCGCGTCGACTGTGGTTAGCTAGCCCATCCTTGCAGAGCGTTTCCGTTTTGGCACATCAGACACGCCTGAGCTCTCGACTCGGCCTTCGACAAACGATTGCACCACGTCTAGCAGCACTGCTCGTTCGTGACCGTCTGAACACTGTCCTGCAGCGTTTACCGTCTTTTTCCTGAACCAAGTATACACTCTGCACCATCCACACACCCTCATCGCCCTCATTTGCTGTGTCGTACCACACACACACGAGATGGCCGCTAACCGCTAACCCGAACTCACCAGCTGGGTCATATGTCGGCTTGTGCTTCCCCATGAGCACCCACGCGATCCGACTAGCAAAGTTTCCCAGCACCCTGTCGCGCGCTGATGTGTGGTGCCATACTCGTGTGAGCGCGAGGGCGGTCTGGCGTCAGCAACAAAAGTCCTCCTTCGTTGCAAAGCTATCGCGGGCAGAGAGCTCTTTCGCAGTACGAGGGGCCATCGTACGGAGCAGCAGACTCCACAAGTCCGTCCAGGCGTGTCTCCCACCCCCTCGCCTTGCTCTGCAGTCGATCAGAACCCACCTTTCCCTTATTTGCGGACATGGTCGATGGTGTCGAGGACTATTGTCGAATTCGAGAAAGTCGAGCAGCCGAAGCGAAAGATGAGCGGAAGCAAATCCCGACTCTTGGATATGGCTCAAACAGGCACTACTATGACTTCTGTATGCTGGAATGAGCCGCTAAAAGATCGAACACTTTGATTGCATACGTTCTTCTGCACGACCTATAGCATGATCGTGCTTTATCAAAAAACCAGTAACACGCGCTATGCATACAGAACATATACTAAGCTGCACAACCTGACTCCTATACTACGCCAGCACCTCCTCGGTCTCGTCGATGAGTTCCTCGAAGATCTCGGACACCTCCTGGGCGGCACCCTCCTCCTTGGCAGCAGTGTGCTTCTCGAGGCCGAGCGCCTTGCGGGCCGCGGCGAGACGCTCGTTGTTGCGGTGGCGCCAGGCGTCCCACTCGGCAATCTCGCGCTGGCGCTGGGCAAGCTTCTCGGCCGAGCCACGGTTCTCCTCGGCCATGTCCTCGTCCTCGAAGACACGCGAGTAGTCCTTGAGCTCTTTGCGGATCTTGCGGCGGTCGGCCTTGGAGAGCAGTGTGGGCGGGCGGGGGCGCCACAGGAACTGCTTGAACTTGTCCTGGCCCTGGTGGACGAGCTGCTGGCCCTTGAAATCCCAGATCATGAATCCGGGCTCCGGGGTGCTGTTCCAGCTCGACGCCCACGAGCCAAGGTAACGTCCAGAGGGGTCCCAGGCAATGTCAGTGATACCGTAGTGCTCGCCAGTGTTGAGCAGCTGCACGGCGGCGGCACGCTCCTCGGGGTCGCGCTCGCGCTTCGCACCAGCCGAGTTGACCGCATCGTCGGTCGAGAAGTCGACGTCCCAGAACTCAATGTCGCACTTGGTAGGCGAGCCGACGGACGCGAGCACGACGTTGCGGCCACGGGGCGACCACATGAGCGTGTTGACGACCTTGCCCTCGAGGACCTTGAAGGGAGCAAAGTCGCCCTTCTTCGGGTCGGGCTCGTAGAACGAGACGTTGTACTTGATGACCGCGCCGGGGATGTTCTGGCCAAAGTTGGGGTCCGAGGTGGACACCATGGCGAAGCGGGTTCCATTGGGCTCCCAGGCAAAGCTGGTGACAAACTCCTTGTGCTCGATGACCTCGACGGGGAAGTCCTTCTCGCGGAGGCGGAAGATCTCGAGGTTGCAGAAGGTGGCCTTCTTGTTCTTGGCCTTGCGCGCGTGGCGGTCGACCTTGACGCAGAGGTAGTCGCCCTGGTTCTGGAAGGCAAACTTGCAGTCGGTGACGTTGAAGAGGTTCTTGGAGCGGAGGATGTTGCGGCTGGGCAGGCCCATGAGGTTGACACGCGCAGGCTGGTTGGGCGCCTCGGGCGTCCAGTACGCGATCATGCACTCGCGGCCCTTGCCGTTCTCCCTGTCCTCAAAGTCCTTGTCGCCCATGGGGCACCACTCAAAGTCGGCCACACCCTCGATCTTGATGCTCTTCTTGTCGAGCAGGCCCATGTGGGGCAGCTCGTAGACCTGGATCGCGTGGCCGACAACACAGCGCGCGACGTACGCGTCGTCAGGCGACCACTTGAACACGGGCCACTTGCTCTGGCGCGGCTGGCCGTTCTCGTCGGGCTTCTCGCCAGGGAAGGTACGCAGCATGCGGCCGGTCTTGACCTCCCAGATGACGAACTGAGCTCCGTCGTCCTCGGGACCGAAGGTCTCACGCACGGCACGCTCAATCTTCTCGTCGTAGCTGCCAAAGTTGAGGGGCTCGGGCGACCAGGTGACGAGGTACTTCTCGCAGGGGGAGAACTGCACGAGGCGCACCGAAGGGTGGGTGAGGCGGTGAGGGGGGTTGAGGTCGGGGCCGGACCAGAGCGCAACACCGGGGACGTGGACCGTGGTGAGGTAGGTACCGAGGGGCGACCACTGGACATAGTACTGGCCCCAGGCCTGGCTCGAGAGGGGCTTGCCATCCTCGACCTTGAGCACCTGCTCGGCGTTGCCGTTGCGGCCGTTCCACCACATACTGACGGTGTTGTCGCGGAAAGTGAGGTACTGGTCGCGGCCGGCAGCGTCGCCGAGCCAGTGACGGGCGTGGGGCTTCTCGGTGAAGGGGCGCTCCCTCCAGCCCGGGGGCAGCTCGTCGTCGCCAATCGTCATGTTGGCATAGCGCTCAATGTCGCCGAAGCGGTTGACGTAGAGCGTGTTCTTACCGAACGACGCGCCGTTGGGCGCCTGCAGCGCGTGCTCGGCCTCCTGGGCAGTCGGGTACGACAGGAAGATGAAGCCCTTGGACGTCTTGGCAGCGTCGTCCCAGGGCATGTTCATGCGGTCCTCATCGATGCCGGCGCCCGCCTTGGCGAACAGCTGGCGCAGACGGATGATGAGCTTCTCGCGCTTGCCCTCGTCGACAATGGGGACGTTGTCAAGTACGAGCACATTTTCGAAGCCGCGCTGCGAGTCGACAGCGAACCTGGCGTCAGCGAGAGTGAGTCTAAACGCAACGCTACTCACTGCTCCTCAATGTCAACAAAGCCCTCGTCAATCTCAGCCTGGATGGCGAGTCTCTCCTCCTCGTCGAAGCCGTCGAGGTCGTAGGTCATGGTGGCTGTTTTGGTGGTGGACAAAGCAGGCTGCCTGCCAGCTGTGAAAAGTAGTCGCCCCTGCTGGAAAGGATTGAGCAAAAACGCCACAGTGCAAAGTCCCGCACGTGATGCGTCGGGGATACCACCGTTTTGATTATAGAACGTTGTGTGTATTGATTATGTGTGTGTATTTCATCGTACTGTGGCCCTCTTGACCTCTCAACTACTTCCGAAGTCTTTGCTATCTCTTGCTGCTCTACGATGCTCGTTACTATCGGTGGTGTTGACGATACGATATGGAGGAGAGCAACTGGCTCTTGAGGACAACTGACTCTTGAGAGCGGCGACTGATTTTTTGATCTAGCTAAATGCTGGGTGAAATGCTGGATGAACACTGCGCTCAATGGACCACTGAATAGCTCGATCCTCGAACAGCTGCTATTGTGCTTATGCAGGCCAACGAGATTGAGCTAACCAGCTCATGTCAGTACTGAGGTCAGTTGCCAGATTGTTAGTTCTGCAGTCTCAGTGTCTTATTCAACGGCATTGACAATTCGAGAACCAGACACCTCCATGATGCTCGCTCGCTCCCAGTGGCACAGTTCGTGACAGTGATTCAAAACGCGCAACGCGCGAAGACATACTGTACGCTTTGAGCAGTCATTACTGAGACTTTCGCTCTTGCACGCTAACAATCCAAGTGTCAGCGAGGACGTAGCATGTTCAAGCTGTCACCCACCTTAAGGTTCTCGCGTTGCTACTGATGGGGTTGCAGACACTTACTTACCTCAGAGAAAGATCTCCTCACCTCCATGGCCAGCCCAAACATTATTGGTCTAGCGCCGCAGAGCAGTAGCTGCTTCTGTCGATATCACTTGCACCCACCCACCACCTCGGTACTAACCAATGCATGCACCCCACCAATCACTATACAACATGATCCTACAAGCCATTCAGACGTGCGCTCATCTCCTCCGCGACTGGGTCTGGGGCAGGTGCCGGCACTGCACTGGCGTTGCCTATTTGCCCCGACGCCTGGGTGGCATGATGCCATGTCTGGCGCGAGTCGACCTGCGCGGTGTTCTTCGTGCCATTCACCCCCATCTCGTCTCGAGACCCATTCGCACCACCGTCGTACTCGTGGTCATCGTAGTCGTAGTCCTCGTCCTCGTCCTCGTCCTCCTCCCCATCCTCCTCCCCATCGTCGTCCAGATCCCCCTCTCCATCGCTATCACTCTCGCCATGCTTAAGCCCCGGCTCATACGGCGCTGGCAGACGCTCCCGCTCCTCTGTCCGCACCCACCGCCGCCACCACCCGCCGACGACCCGCTTCGTCCGATCGTCCATGCCCAAGTACTGGATGTTTGCGACCAGCCCACGCCACCTCACCTGCCCTGTCGACAGCGCCGTCTCCATCGCCTCCACGTTTCCGTAGTACATCCACTGCACCAGGACGTCGAACGACGACGGGTCGGGGAGGGGCACATACACTGGCCGTGGGCCGTGCAGACTGGTGAACGGCAGGAGGCGGCACCCCTTGAGCTCTGGTGCGCCGGGACGCAATCCGCCTGTGAGCACGACGCGGAAGAGGGAGCTCTGGGGCACGAGGTAGTCCCGGTGCAGCCTGTAGCTCCGTGCTGGGACGGCGCCTGCCTCTTGTGCGATTGGTGCGGTGTCGAGTGGTGATGCGACTGCTGACTCTGGTGTCTTTGGTCCTGTCTCGCTTGTGCGCCGGGAGTCTGGTGATGACGGTCGTTGGCGTGAGGGGATGACTGGCGTTAGCGTGAGTCACAGACGTAGCACCCAGAGGAACATAGCACCCAGAGGAACGTAGCACCCAAAGTAACGTAGCACCCGGAGTAATGTAGCACCCATGTGATGATGTAGCAGAAGCCAGTACTCACCGATCCGCACGTCGCTCGTGCGCGGGTTGGAGAGGAACGTCGGTGCCAGCTCGTGTAAACGGTGCAGGACAAACGCGCGTGGGATGTGCTCAAGACTTGAACTCGACCCAGACGCAACTGCACCCTTGCCGCCCTTCACTGGAGGTGGTGTGTTCCCACTTGCATTCGAATATGCACGCCGACCTGTTCGCGCAGGACCCGCCTGCGACGCTTGCTGCTGCTCGTCCTCCTCAGAGACGACCGGCGGCGGCGGCGGCTTCGTCCTCTGCTCCTGTGCAGACACCAAATGTTGCCGCTCGCCGGCATCAGCTGTCCGCGGTGCGTTGTAGTACTGCTGCTGCTGCTGCTGCTGGCCATTGCTCTTGCCGTCGAGCCCATTCAACAGTGACGACCCCTCGTATGCACCCCCTGATCCAGCTACCCCCGGGGCCACCCGCAAGTTACCATACATCGGATGCCGCTCCATCGCGGGCTCGGGTTGGGGTTGGTTCTGCGAATCTGCCATGATGCCGCCGGAGCTCTGCGCCGCCAGGGACAATGTGATGGATGCAGTGCGCGGGCTGGTACTGTTTGCGGTGGATGTAGGCGAGTGTGATGAGGGCGTCTCTGGCAGGTCGGACAGGTAGCGATCAGTGCTGGGCTGATGATGGGACGAAGGGGTAATAGGAGGTGGGACACGGAAGCGTCGATTGCTGTTCTGTCTCAACAAAGACGATGGTGGACAATAGGGCGACGACCCTTGGGGGGCCAGTTTGGTGTATGGCGTGCGTCTTGGGCGGTCTGTCGCTGATGCTGCTGCTATTGCTACTGCTGTTCCAACACTTGCGCCGTTTGCAATGTCGTGGGTGTGGGTGTGGGTGTGGGCGTGGACGCTGTGGAAGAGCGACGACGACGACGACGAGCCACCGGTTGGTGGAATGGATGAAGAGTTTGGCGATGGAGGAGTGCAGTACATGGCCGGACGAGTGACAATTGCTTGGTGGCTAAATCGCTCGGCGCGGCGTCAACGGACAAAACCCCCGCAGTCTCCAGTCTCTGGCGCTTTAAGACTCCTGCTTGAATTCGATCGCTACAGAAGCATTCACCCAGTCTTCAAATGCAGCGAACAGTTGCTGGGACACTGCACTTCTGCTATGACTGGTGTCCGTGTGGGCGGGCGTGATGGTGTCGTCTGAGTTCAGCGTCTCGTCAGCCGTCAGGCCTGTGTCGAGGAGCACACGACACGGCACACGCGCCCGACCGCGAGCTGGTCTGGGCGGTTTACAGCTACAGCGCAGCGAGAAGAGTAGTACTGTAGTGTAGCGCTGCGATGGGTGTCGGAATGCAGTGTGCTTGTTATGCTGGTGGTCGAGGACAGCAATGAGGTGACTGAAGACTGCAGCTGGCAAGTGTCGATGTCTGTCGCGGAGTGTCGATCTGCAAACATGCGCAACTGTCTGGTCTGTTTCTAATACTGCCTGCTACTACTCCTCACGCGGACAGGGCCTCTACGACCAGTCTCTGAGCCTCGGGGCACCCACAATGCAACGTCGTGAGGCTTCGATTGATTGTGGCATGCACTGCACTGCCCGCCTAGCTGCTGCCTGACGATGTCCTTAGATGGGTGTGATCATTGTCCTCGGCGTCCACGCAGATTCATTGCATCCTCAGCCCGAACCCGCGAACCCGCGATCCCACCGCCACTAACTACTCCGCGCTGCGCCTGCCCTACTATCAACGCATAACGCATAATACTGACCTCGCGTCCTCGATCCTCAGTAAAACCTCATTGCTGGCGTGCTGGCATGCAGGCTTGCAGGCTTGCAGGCTTGCTCGGGCCTGCCAAGTGACTCCTTGCAAGCTATAGTCATAGTCCTGCTGCTTCTTGCAAGGGTAGGGTAGGCAGGCAAAAAACACAAATGAAACCCAAGTCGCTGCCCACACGGTGCGGGGGAGGCACCATGGCCATGGCACCAGCAAAGAACAATAGGCATCGCCGATGTTGGACCTCAGATTCCAGCGCCGAGCCGCGTACCGCAGCAGGCAGGTCGACGTCCTGGCCCTGGCGGCGTCAAGCCGGGGACGCCATCGGCAGCGGCGGCAGCGGCAGCGGGAGACGGGGGCAGAGATGATGAAGACGTTGATACAGGTACATATGGGCTCTTGTGAGACAGGCAGTGATCGAGCAAGAGTACGTACAGTACTGCTGAATCTTGAGTGCAGAGCACGATCGTAGATCTCCTCTTACTCCGCTGCTACCCGCGCTCGCAATGCATTGCAGGGCAGGGCAGGATGGCTCATAGCAGCAGCATGCAGGAGACGCAGACGCAGGACACACGCACGCATGCAGGACGGCAGGACGCCAGGAGACCAGGAGGTAGGTAGTAGTACGCCAGGGCGACCCGCGGAGAACAAAGAGAGTGGAAAAAGGTGGCCAAAAGTCAAAGTCGACCGGAATGACATTGCCATTGTATTGTCCTGCGTGGCTCATATGGCGACCCGCGTCCCTGGGTGAGGTCTACAGATCCGCAGGTTTGTCAGGATGGACACAAGCTCATAAGCTCATAAGGCGCGATTGCATGCATGCGTACGTACGACTCGACGATGGCCTGCTGTAACCGCGCAAGTACCGTAGTGGGCGAGTGACATGTGGGTGAGGGTGGGGGGCTACTGACCAGGTGACCAGGTGGTGCTGGTGCTGGTGAGTGCGTAGCCACAGGCCACAGGCCACAGGGTAAGGTTCGCTCATGCTCGCGTCTCTACCTTACAGCAGGCTCAGAGTTAATGGATCAATATGTGTCAGCGACCCGCATGCCACGGCCGTGGCATTGCATCCCACAGTGCACAAAGGATGAGAACACGAGAACAGAGAAGAGAGGTACAGTATACGACAGTGCCATAGTTCGTACGGTATGTGGCTGTCGGATGATACTTCGCCTCAGTGCTCATGGCTGTGCAGTGCACGAGCTGTTCACACATCACAACTCTCACAATACTCAACGGTCAGCGTCCAGCCCATGACGGGAACATGACTATGGCCGTGCGCAAGCATTGTCTGTCAGCTGTGTGTGTGCATGCATACAATTCGGCGCGGAATGAATGATATCGCAGCATGGGGACGCCACAAAGTGGCATCGGCATCGTGGGCTCAGTGGGCGATTGCCGAACTCCAGTGATGTGGTATGGAGTGCAGATTGCAGCAGCAACAACCTCAACGACTGAGGCATGCTCTATGCCCGACCTGAGTGAGACAGGAGGATCGATCATGAACGTGCTTGACATGTCAACGGCCGTGTCGTGTTGCATGCGCGATCGCATTCATCGATCCATCTCGGGGGGCGGGGGCGTTCTCGCTGCAGCGGCATACAGTATATGCCATTCTGTCGACGCCTCATCTCCACACGCGATCTCAACTGTGGCGCATTTCTCGTTCTGCTTTGCTGCGCTGTACTGCGCTTCCATCGGATAATGCTCGGTGTTGGCGCTGCATTGTAGATTGTAGGTCCGATGTGCAAGGAGCAGAGCAGAAGAGCAGGAGCATTGTGCATAGAGGAGTAAAGAGTCGATAGGGTATAGCGACAAAGTGAGGATCGTGGCGAGTAAGTAACTCCTGCACGTGGATGTGACTGGCTGCTGCACTGCTAGCTACAGTTTGACAATGGGGCAAAGCATATAAGCGCTCGATCGAGGCCAGGCGCTGATAGGTCTGGTAGGGTTGTGCAGTCGCATTGTGCAGACAATGCAGCAGAGTTGATATTGAGTGAGGACTTGGATATGACAATGTGGATTTGGAGACAAGAGATTTTGACAGTTTGTGGACAGGGAAGAGTGAATGAGTAACAACGATCGCCTGCAAAGGGTTGGCTACGCAGAACCTTTTGACTGGGCTCGAAGTGCGCACGATCTTGTTGTCAGTGCGCACGATCTTGTTGTCAGGCTGTATTGAATGTCGTCTTGGAGGAACAACAAAGTAGCAGCAGGTGTAGGTTTACAAGAAAGATCGTGGGGGTTGACAACCCCTGACGCCGATGATAATAACCACTCAGAATAACCCTAACCCGATGTGCACGGCTGTCCATTGTAGTGCCACTCCTCGATCGAGTACAGCAAGCTGCAGCACTGAATGCAGTGCAGATAAGCTTCGCCATCTGACACAAAACGATCAGCGATGCGCATCTACTGCGGCGTACTAGGGCATGGACGGGGACGGGCAGGTGTACAGTAGATCAAAGGGTGGGCCTGGGGGACAAGGGGTGGGAGTGTTCGGCAACGGTCGATGTAACATTATCGATGTGGCAACGCCGATCAATCTGTCGAGAAAATGCTTCGCAAAGTCTCTCAATGATACGCTGTTTGGCGAGGCTGTGAAAGGACCTGCTCATTGACACAATGAGTGGCCGAGTGGGACCTCGCATAATCTGGCCTCTTAACTATCTTAGCCCACTTCAAAGACAATCTGGTTGGTACAGTACAGTATTTTCCGCATCTCAACCTGGAGACATCTTCCACCGAGCTCGTGTCCGAGCTCGTGTCATCACGCCCTCTGAACCCCCATCTCGATATGCACATACATCCCATATACATCTCTACATCATCTATGCACCTGTCACCCCCCACCCCACCTACGCCGCACCCGCAGTAGTTCGCCCGATGGCGCGGCTCACACCGCCCGTGAGCGTCGGCAGCGCCCTGCCCTTGCCCGCTGGCGGCGCCTCCATGAAGCCCGCGCGGATCAGCCACGCGATGTACAGACCCAGCAGGTCCTCTGTGATCCCTGCAGTCGGGGGTGCGCCCGCCGCGCTCGCGAGCTTCTGCGCATTGGCGTCATCCAGCTCCACGGCCTTGGTCGACGTGGGGAGGTCGTCGAGCACAAAGTGCAGGAGCGGGAAGAGCGCATTGTCCTGCGTCTCGAGGACGTGCTGCTCCAGCTTCGTGCGCCACAGGACGTACTCGACGCGCTTGACGTCGTACCCGTACGTCACGAGCGCGCCGAGGAGGTCGTTGAAGCGCAACCTCGGGTGGCCGGTGACGTGGATGACGTTGAACGAGGAGGACCCGGGGCTAACAGACTGTGTCGAGAGCGACGCGAGGAGCGCCACATGGTCCACGGGGCACATGTTGATCGTGTTGTTGATATCCGGGATGAGGCCGAGCTGGAGGCATCCCTTGACCATGCGCCAGAGAAAGTCGTCCGTGTTCGTGACGGCCGTAGTGGTGTCGCCGAGCACGTAGCCCGGACGCAGGGTCCAGCCCGAGAGGCCGCGCTTGCCCGCCTCCATGATGAGCTTCTCAGCGACCCACTTGCTCTGCCCGTAGCCCGTGTCGAGGCCCTCGCGCGAGTCCTCGAGGTCGTCGGTCTCGGACACACCGGCCTTGCCCTCGGCGAGGCGCTCGTCGCTCTTGCGCACGAACGCCTCGTTGTCGAGCGTCGCAGTGGACGAGATGAAGCTGAACAGCTTGGGCTTGGTGGTTGCGCAGAGCTGGAGTGCAGTGAGGGTCGAGAGGACGTTGGCGGCGCGCATCTTGGCATAGGGGTAGACCCAGTGCACGACAGCACCGTTGTGGAGCACTGCGTCGGCCTCGGAGGCGATGCGGGCAAACTCGGCCTCGGAGAGACCGAAACGCTCAGACGCGAGGTCGCCAACGACGGCCTCGACACGGCCCTCCTTGACCCACGCCTCGTCCCAGACACCACGGCCCTCGCCGCTGTCGCGCAGGCGGTTGAGGCCCTCCTCGGGCGTCTTGGCGCGGACGAGGCAGATGACCTTGGCGGTGCGGCGGGACAGGAGGTCGCGGAGGACGAACGCGCCGAGGAAGCCAGTAGCGCCAGTGAGGAAGATGGTGAGCTTCTTGGTCGCAAAGTCGGCGGGGAGGGGCTCGAACTTGGTAGGCAGCTGGGCGCTCAGCGTCGCCACATCCTCGGCGTAGGCGACCTCGGCGGGCTTGTCGGCTGTGTTGTCGGCGGCACTCACACCCCCGGAAGTGAGCTCGTCGATGGCGGCAGCTTGGGCCTCGATCGTGGGCTTCTCGAACACGAGACCAAGGGGCGCATTGACGACAAACGCCTTGCGGATCTCGAAGATAAGGCGCGTCGCGAGGATGGAGTGGCCGCCGAGATCGAAGAAGTTCTCGTCGACGCCGATCGAGGGTGGGGGCGAGGGGAGGAGCTTGAGCCAGATGTCGTGGATCCTCTTCTGCGTAGGCGTGAGCTTGGACGAGTCGCCCGACTTGGCGGGCTTCGCTGCCAAAGCAGTGTCGGGGAAGGGGAGGGCCGGTTTGTCGATCTTGCCGTTGGGGTTGAGAGGCAACTTCGAGAGTGGGAAGTACACTGCAGGCACGGCGTACGACGGCAGCTTCTTCTTGAGGTACTCGCGGATGTCGCGGATGAGGCGGCGGTAGCGGCGCACACCGCGCAGCATCTCCCACTTGAGGTCGTGCTCCTCGTCGTCGTCCTGCCCGTCGCCCTCGCTCGCGCTTGCCATGCCCGCGAGCTCGGGGACGTCGTTGGGCACAAAGTACGAAACGAGCACCTTCTCCTCATCCTTGTCACGGCGGACGAGGGTGACGTTCTCGCGAACGAGCGGGTGGCGCGACAGGTGCGTGTCGATCTCTCCCAGCTCAATACGGAAACCACGGATCTTGATCTGATCGTCCGCACGGCCAGTGCACTCGACCTTGCCGTCAGGGAGGTAGCGGCCCAAGTCGCCAGAGCGGTACATCCTGTCGCGGATGCCGAACCAGTACTTGGCTGCCTCGGGGTTGGTCTTGACGAGCGTGTCCTCGCGCTCGACGCCCTCGGTGAACCAGTTGGTGACAAACTTCTCAGCAGTGGCAGCAGGGTCGAGGTACCCCTCGGCGAGGCCCCCAGAGCGGACGTAGATCTCGCCCATCTCGCCGACCGCACAGGGGATGTTGCGGTCAGTGCGGTTGACGACAAGCAGCTGCACGTCAATCATGCCCTGGCCTGCGGGGATGAGGTCCTTCTGCGTCGAGAGGAAGGTAATGTCCTCGTTGACGCTGGGGAGGGCAAAGTACGACACGGCACGCTGGGTCTCGGTCGTGCCGTACATGTTGATGATGACGACGTTCTTGGCAAGCGACTGCAGGCGGTGGCAGTCACGCTTGGTGAGCACGTCGCCGACGAAGAAGGCGTTGCGCAGGGAAGGGATCTGGCGGGTGGCCTGGGCAGAGAGCAGCTGGCCCATAGCAGGGGTGAGGTGGGTGACTGTGACTTGGTTGTCGTCCATCCACTCGGCGAGGCGGCCGGGTGTGCCGATGTCGTCGGCTGTGGGGATGTGCAGCGACGCGCCGAGGAAGAGTGGGGTGAAGATGTCACGCTGGATTGGGTCGTGCGCGATACCGCTCAGCATGGTGTAGCGCGACTCGGAGCTGAGGTTGAAGCGCTTTGCCATCCAGGGGAAGAAGTGGGTGAGCGAGTAGTGACGGCCTTTGACACCCTTGGGGATGCCGGTGGAGCCCGAGGTGAACGAGAGCGTGGCATTCGAGTCGGGGCCAAGCACGACGCCAGCGGGCGTCTGCGCGTACCGCTGGTACTGGGCCAGGATGTCCTCGCTGGCGCCGGCGGGGGAGCCAGTCAGGCCAGACTCGGACATCTTGATGGCGGGGATGTGGACGCGGAGATCGAGCTTGTCCTTGATGTAGTCGGAGACGGTGGGGGCGAGGACACCGGCGCTCGAGATGACGAGGAGCGCGCGGGGGGTGGACACCTGGAGGTAGACGACCTGGCGGTTGGGGGGGTAGGCGGGGTCTGTGGTTAGCTTCGATTGCGTTGACTAGGCTAGGTATCGACGTTTATCACTTACCAACAACGGAAAAGACGCCTCCGGCCTTGAGAATACCCATCACACACACGACCAGCTCCACACTACGAGCAGCATACACCATCACCACCTCGCCTCTTTGCAGGCCATTCTTCAGCAGCGAGTGTGCCAGCACGTTGCTCGCCTCGTCGATCTGGCGGTACGTGAACGTTCTCCTGCCCCGGCTTGGGCCGTCGAGCACATCCTGTCCCTCCTCCTGCTCGCACTGCACGATACATGTGCGGTCGGGGTGGGCCTTCGCGTTGGCCGAGAAGATGTCAGGGATAGCACCGACGTAGCCACACCAGTCGAGGTCGGCACTCGGGTCGGGAAGCACAGCAGCCTGGGACTCGGTGCGCAGAGGGAGCGATCCAATGGGATGTGTGGGGTCGTGGTTGGACGCGCTCTTGACCAGCTCGAGCAGGGAGTCGAGCACCGACTGGATCCGCGCCTGGGTGAAGAGGAGAGAGTTGTACACCAAGCGGAGGTAGAGCTTGGGCATGGCCGTGCGTGTCGCGGGTGCGTCGGTCTGCTCAGCAAGGAGGAAGAGTGTAAAGTCCGTCGAGAGGGAGGCAGAGGGGTCCGCCTCGGTCTGCGTCGAGTCGAAAAACCGCACACGGTACAGCGGGCCCTCGGGCTTGAGGTGCTCCACCAGCTGGGAGAGGGGCACGACGTCCGCTGCACTCTCCTCCTCGCGCTGCATGATCTGGTGCAGGATGTCGTAGTAGGTCATCTCGGCGACAATGTCGAGCTTGAGCAGCAGAGGGGTCGAGGTGCCCGGCACAGAGGTGCAGATGACCATCGACGGGTCGGGCGTGTACCTGAAGAGCAGGACGACGAACGACGTCAGCAGCAGGTGGTACGGCGTCGGCAACGGCGAGTTGGGGTACAGCGTCGCAAACTCGTACGTCAGGTGCATCAGAGGCGGGGTCAAGGACGCTGGGAGTGGCAGCGTCTGAACCGCCTCGATCATTTTGGCAGGTGTCGGTCGAGGATAGTCGGTCGGCAGCGCGAGACTCGGCAGCGTCCCGAGCCGCTTGCTCCATCGCTGGAGCTGGGCCGCGTCCGCCGTCGCGGGTGCTGCGGACACCATGGTGCTGGAGGTTGTTTTGGGTGGAGAGGTAGAGCAAAGTGCACAAGCCTCTGCTACTCGCCCTCGACTTTTGGGTGACAGTCGAGTCGGAGACGGAAAGTGGGTGATAACGGCGGTCATGTCCGAGCGGTCAGACACGTCATTAGACAAGCTCACTGTTTGGTTCCTGTCAAGCGTTAAGCTGCCAAAGGTGAAGGATATGGATGCTGCATCTTGCATCTCCAGTCGATCTCTAATCGATTCCCTTGGAAGATATCATGTCATCTGCATAGGAAACACTATCATCACATCTACCACACCTCAAGCTCAGCTCATATCACGCTCACGCCTCTCACGCTCACGCTCACGCCTCCTGCGACTCCTCAATCGGCTCCTTCTTCTTGAGGACCAGGTCGCCGCCAGTGAGACGCTTCCACACGTCCTTGACGTCGTCGACGACAGTCTCAAAGTGCGATGTCGCATCGTAGCTCTTTGTAATGAAAATGTTGGAGGTCTCGCCAGACTCAGTGGGGGAGTAGATCGTCGAGACCTCGAAGAACTTGTCGACGATGCCGCCGAGAAGCTGGAGACCGGGAAGGAGCTCGCGCTCGGGAACGCCGGTCTGTGGTCAGCACGACACGACCTCCAGGGTAGCAACGCACCTCGACGATTGTAGAGACGATAGCGATCCAGGTGTTGGCAGGAGCGACATTGTGGGCGTGGGAGACACATGCAACGTAGATGTCTACTGTCAGCAACAACCAATGCACAAGTGACTCACCGTTCTTCCGCCCGACCTGGTTGGCGGGGATGACAATCTGCGCAGAATCCGCCTCCTGGGTGCCTGGGATTGCATGCTTGAGAAGCGCGTAGCAACGCACAACACGGCCAGTCTCTATCACACGCAGCTTGCCATCCGCTCCCTGCTCCTGGCCGGCTCCGAAGTAGCTTGGGTCGCCGAGCACCTGCTTCGCCTTCACTGTCTCGCCGTCGGAAGTGACACTGACAAACTTGCCGTCGTCGTCAACGTTGATCTTGTCGATCTTCTTGTTGAGCATATATGTGCCGCCGTAGACTGCAGACAAGCGCGAGAAGGCCTGGGGCAGCTCGCCGAGGCCGTACAGGGGGTAGAGGTAGGGAGACTTGCCGAAGCGGGCCATCGAGGCGACGTACAAGCGAATGCGCTCGAGTGTGGGTCTGGCGGGCTTGGTCTTGTAGCTGGAAAGTCAGCTCACTGTGGCCAGCCAGTGACAGCCAGGCTAGCCAGGAGGCACTCACTCGTCGTCAAGCCAGAGGGCCATAGCGTGGCCGATGAAGTCCTGGGTTCCTGGCTCAAGGCCGTACTTGGTGTAGAGGTCCTTCATGGTCTGTGTGTTGGCGTCGAAGCCTATGAATGTCAGCAAAAGCTATAGCCTCATCATGTTGCTGCTCTTCACCCACCCTGGTGGGTCGCCGGGTCGTCAGGATTCCACTCCCGGAGGTAGGTGAAGAACTTGCGAGCACGGTTCTTCTCAAACAAGCCCATCAGGGAGCTGCGTATAGCCTCCGACTCGTTGCTGGGCACCTTGGCAATCTTGCCATCGCGGTAGACGAACGAGCCAGCAATCTGCTTAAACTCGAGGTAGCGAGTCACATCGGTGTGCACCAGCATGTCCGTGAGCTCTCCAGTTGCGAGGATGAACTTGGGGATCAGGTCGATAGCATAGTCACGGTCCCTGCCGAGGTTGAGCTCAGCAGGTGGCGTGGTGCCCTTGAACTTCTGGTAGATCTGGCACCATAAGCTTCTTGCCTGCCTACTCGTGCAATGCCTCTACGCACCTGGGTCAAGTTCAAGGACGCACTCTCGCCACCGTAGTAGTCGTTGCGGTCCATGTGGAGCACCTTTTTGCCATCGACTGACAGAAGGCCTGACAGGATACACTCGGTCAGGCCTGTGCCCTGCGCACGGCGTTAGTCTCCGATTAGAACACGGGCCGTGGGGTGGCCAAGCTCACCAGGACGATAACCTGGGGTCAGCGCTGCATACACCCACCACAAGCAGAGGGACTACTGCACATGCTCTTATGCCCATAGCAACTTGACTGGCAACTCCAGTGCCATGACCCTCCTGGAGTACCATGTGCACCGCTGCTTGAGTATCACTCACGTCATACTCCTCGTCCATGTTGCGATGCTAGCTGTCGTGCTGTAGGTATGGCAGATAATGCAATGTGCGTCCAGTATGTTCTCGTCCCGTTACGTGTAGCACTCCTTGTGAGAACTAGCTGCTAGAAGTAGCTATGAAGATAGTAGTTGAAGAGATGCAAAGCAATCCCACATCCCATGGCCATGTCGCGTTACCCGTCCTTGAGTGACGCGCATCGCTCGAGACGGCAGGTCGAGGTCCCCCACTCTGCCATCTCCACCGTACAGTAAGACGATATATCGCCGGGTGGCAAGCGCAGTGTGGCAGCCATGCATTCCTGTACCTGTACTTGCGTCTTAGTCTCATTGTAGACTACAGGCAGAGGTGTTCAAGAGCTCATCCATCGCAACGTCGGCAAGTCGACTGCATAGCGTTTCCACTCTCTCGACTACCAGGCCTACCAGGCAGGCAGCGTACCAGGACGCAGCGCGTAGTCGTGCTGTGCTGTGCTGAATCGCACGCGTCGGGCGGAACTGCAACAGGGCAAGCCAGCAGCAGCCTTGCCTTGAGCTCGTCGTCGTCGTCGTCGTCGGTGCCGTTGGATGCCTGTGGGTCGTTTGACAGCAGCGAACCGTAATCGCTTCGATTTCATTGACGAGGCGTGGCCACCTCGTACCGATTGGTCTCCCGCGCATCAATACTACGGGTTTACTGCGCCTCCTCGAGAACCATACGGCGATATGAACGAGGAGGAGGAGGAGGAGCTTGAGCTCTGTGAGTCGGCGCCTGTGTGGGGCGTCGGTAGTGCTGACAGACAGACTCCCACTCTGTAGGGTCTTCCGACGAGACGTCTACATTGACATGGATAGTGGGTGTCGCTCTCGCTCAAGCTCAAGGGAGAGAGGGTTGAGACTGACAGCAGACGTGGTTCACCAATCTCCCAGGGCATGACTACTTCTGTGAAGTACACGAGGAGTTCATCGAGGACGACTTCAACCTGACAGGTGGGTAGTTATGAGAAACAGCCGGATCAGTGTATCATGCTGACTCGACAGGTTTGAACTCATTGGTGCCGTTCTGGAAGGAAGCGCTGGACATGGTGTTGGATGTCGAGTTCGATGGTGGGCGAGAAAGCAGTCACTGTAGCTAACTCCCCAGAGGACTCGCCCAAGATCCCTGACGTGTCCATAATCGAGACATCAGCAGAGGTGCTGTACGGCCTCGTCCACCAACGCTTCATCCTCACCAAGCCCGGACTTGTTATGATGGTGCGTCGCGCCCGTTTTGACGCAAACGCGAATCTGACCCCAGCTCGAAAAGTACGAAGCAGGCCACTTTGGCGTCTGCCCACGCGTCTTCTGCCACTCGACACACGTCCTGCCAGTCGGCCGATCAGACATGCCCAGTATCGACACGGTGAAGCTCTACTGCCCCAACTGCGGTGACATCTACTCTCCACCAAGCAGCAAGTACGCCGAAGTCGACGGTGCATTCTTCGGCACATCCTTCGCCCCCCTCTTCTTCCAGACCTACCCTGAGCTTCTTTCAGTCCCCTTTGCACCGCCAAAGAAGCTCGCTTCGAGCTCGTCATCGACGTCAACAGACCAGGACGGGCAGTACACACCCGATCCGAACTCGCAGACCGACCCGAACCCGAACCCGTACGGCGGTCAACGGCCAGCCCTTGCACGGGTATACGAGCCGCGCATCTACGGCTTCAAGGTGTCTGAGCGTGCACGAAGCGGACCGCGCATGCGATGGCTGCGTGAGAGGCCAGAGACATACGAGGAGCTTGACGATGTGGACTGGAAGGGACGGTGGAAGAAGTCAGCAACAGGGACGGGCACGAATCCGTCCGAGAGTGAGCAACCTGCAAAAGGGCGGAACGGGCGTTTGTTCGACGACGAGGATGATGATGATGATGTCGAGTCGGAGGCCTCGGAGGACGAGGCAGAGGGAGCAGCAGCGGCGGCGCCAGCACGAACGAGGTGAGGATGTGATTTGGACGACGCGACGAGGTGATGGAGTGCACAGAGACGTCGGATGAGTTAGATGCGGCAATAGCATTCACCATAGCTTGTGATGTGACACTAGTGTTCCCGAAGACCCCTGCACTATTGCTATGCCGTTGAATTTTGCTCGGATCTATCATGATGTGCATATGCCCACTCTGCCCGGTCTACCACAGATGTCCAACCCGCCGCTTCTCCCCCCCTACGACATGTCCTGCGCATCCAGCTCTCCCAGTAGCATGTTCGCATCCTTCGACCCAGTGAGAATGATCGGCTCCCTGGGGTGCAGGTCGACGCCCGTGACTGTCCCCTTGTGCCCCGGCAGCTTGTACAAGATCCTGCCAGTCTCCACCTCCCACACAGTCACAGTCCGGTCGCCACCTCCGACTGCTATCCGCTGTCCGCCGTCGTGCTTGCTCCACGCGCAACGAATGAGCGTCTGCTCGAAACCCGCAGGAGCCCCCGTCAAGCTCCTGTACACGCGCATAGGATCGGACGAGAATGGCCGCACGTCGTAGATGATGAGCGCAGAGTCGAGCGAGTATGTGGCCAGGTAGTGCCCATTCGGTGACAGTGCCAGGCTCGCAATGGTGTCCGCATGCCCTTGAAGCGAGTAGAGCACCTTCTCAGTCCGCAAGTCCCACACCTTGACCTCGTTGTCCACTCCGCCCACGAACACCTGGTTGCCATCCGCACTCCACTCTACTGCAGTGACGGGGCAGTCGCGCTCGTCGTCAAACTCTGCGACTGGCTCCTTCGTGTCCAGTGACAAGTCCCACACTCTTGCAATCCCGTCATCACCTCCAGTCACAACCAGCTCGCGTCCTCCTGAGATGGCGACGGCGATAGAGTTGAGGGGTCCAAAGTGTGCCGAGTATTTTGCCAGCCGCTCTCCAGTCTTCAGATCCGTCGCGATGAACGTCCCGTCCGCTCCTCCAGAGTAGATGACCTCCGAGTCGAGCGAGTAGGCAATGTCCAGGATCGCTTGCTTGTGCACGTTGGTCAGGATGCCGTAGTTCTCGTGCGGCGGGTATGTCTTCCATAATGCTGCTGTCAGTAATCGAGCATCAGTTATACAACGCACATATACTCCTGTCCACCGAGCATGCTGCAAGCGTTTGTCCTGATGGGTCAAACTTGCACGCAGTAATCTCTCCCTGATGTCAGCATATGCACCTGACCATTGGACATACGCCATGAGCCCCTCCCAACGCAACGATCGGCGCTTCCAACCCACTGGTCCTCTTGATCGTCCGCACGAGCGCGTTCTTTCTCTGCCCCTCGCCTGACGACGCGACCGTCAGCGTCATCGTGTTCTCGTCATCCTCGTCGTCGACGCGCGCGCGCTTCGCCACAGCCGTACCCCGCCCGGATGGTGGGGGCGATTTCCGGACCGACATGGTGTTTGTCCTTACTGAGGTCGAGTCAAGAGCAAATTCGACGTTGACAACCACGACAAAGCAGTACCAAGTCGTGCGCTCCGCCGGTAACCAGCCTCAGGATCGACGAAGAGACAACACGAGCACGTCGGATGGCTTTTGGATCTGTTGTTAAAGCTGCCTTGCAATATCGAGATGAGCTCGAAAGACGACCCAGAGTTCAAGACGCATGATGGTACGAAAATACGTGTACTCGGAATCAACACTATCAACCCCGCCTCCCTTAGGATATGTTGTGTTGTTGCCTCGGATCAGTCATGCATAGGAGGAGGAGGTGCATGCGGCGAGCACTAACTACACAAGCATTGCACCTCATCTCGACGCGCATATCTGCAGCAACAACGCACTCCTCTCCAGTCGCCCCTGCGGGCGGACGCGGCTGTATCTGTCCGACCACCCGGCGTCATCGGAGGGAGCGTCGTCGCCCGACATGAGCTTGAGCACGCCGACAAGGCGCGCCGCGTCGCGCTCCGCGCCGTCATCGGCAACGCGTGGGGACGGCGGCCTGGCGAACGGCATGGCCGCCACGGCGCCGCTGCTGGACGACGAGATACCTATAGACCCAGCTCTGCTGGAGGAGGAGGAGGCCAACCTGCAGGAGGACATGGACGCGGAGGGTGAAGTCGACGACGGTGTGGGGTACTATATCCCCGTGAGTTTGAACCCTATCAACAATGACTGACAAGGCCAGGCGAATGACTACTACTATGCGAACCAAATAGACCCATACGCAGACAGCTATGCGTCTCCGATCCCGCCTCCGTTTGTTGGCGAGTCTGTCGCCTCGTCATCATCAAGGCTGTCGCTGCCGCCGCCCACGGACTATGAACTCGCTTCGCGCTCTGCGACTTCGCCGATATCGCAAATATCGGGCTCTGCTGTACCCGTGAAGCGGAAGCGCGGCCGTCCACCAAAGAACCCGGCAGCGCATGCCAATGGGGGCGGCAGCAGCACACCACGGCCTCGGTCTAGCACCAAGCCGAGCAAGACGAATGGAGTGATACGCGAACCAGTGTGTGGCTTCTGCGGCCAAGGCGATAAGGCGGGGCCCAACGGCATCAAGGAGGATCTCGTGAGCTGCGTCATGTGTGGGCGGAGTGGTCACCCGATATGCCTGGGGTTTAAGAGCCCAGAGATCATCGAGAAGATCAAGAGCTATGCGTGGTGTTGTATGGAGTGCAAGCCGTGCGAGCACTGTCGGTTACAGGGAGACGACGTGAGTCGGGAGTGTAGAGTTCTGTCTGACAGCAGAATCGATTGTTATTCTGTGACGGGTGTGATCGAGGCTGGCATAGCTACTGCTTGAAGCCGTGAGTGGGTGTGTGCGACAAGGCTGACTGGGAGACCGCTAGAGAGCCCTCCGAAAGACAGCTGGTACTGCCATGCGTGTAGTGGCGAGCAGTCGAAGGCCGTCAAGGCAGCACGGAAGCACGTGAAGAACGCCCCTACGCAGATGGCGCCGCACAAGGGCAAGGGGAGGGCTACAGAGCAAAATTCAGGTCGGACACCACGAGGACGCAAGGCTGCGTCTGCTACAGTGATGAGTCCTGCACCGGCACCAGCACCTGTGCCAGAACCGGAACCTGTGTCACTGGACTCGCCTGCCCCTGCCACACCGAGGTTGAGACTCAAGGCCTCTACTCACACCAACAGTCACACGGAGGACCGACCAAGGGTGCCGAAGCGTGGGCGACCGTCGTTCGTGGAGCCGCGATCACCAGCACCTCTGGTACTGAAATTACGTGTCCCTAGTGCGAGCCGACGAGACCTCGAGGTCGAGGAGGAGCCAGAGGAGCAGGTGCCGTATGGAGGTGTGCTCGAGGGCGACGACGCGGACACCTCGAAGACAGCGATAACGGAGGCCGACAAGACACTTTTCGAGAAGAGTCGCAAAGCTGCCGAGTTGAGGCTAGGTGGTCCACCACCACCCATCTGGGACCCGCAAGCCTCTGTAGCATCGTCACCTGCACCGTCTCGGCAGTCCACACCCGGCCCATCCAAATCGGCAGGCAACACGCGATACCCTATCACCCCGCAGGGCGCGGAAACGCCACTTCCATCGTCCTCGGCTCGCCCGTTGCGTGATCGCCTGCTGCTGCAGCAAGTGTCCTCCCTGGCGACACCAAGTAGGGCCTCACCAGCTACGACTACTCCGGTCGCCGGCAGCCGCCCCGAGAAGATCAACAAGATCCGCTTCGGCATATACGACATCGATACGTGGTACCAGGCGCCGTATCCAGAGGAGTATGCGCAGGTGCCTGATGGTCGTCTCTGGCTGTGCGAGTTCTGCCTCAAGTACATGAAGAGTGGTTTCGTGGCTGGCCGGCATAGGGTGGGTGCGAGTGTATGACTTGAGCTGACATGCAGATGAAGTGCAAAGCGCGGCATCCTCCGGGCGACGAGATCTACCGCGAGGGGAGTGTGTCAGTGTTCGAGGTGGATGGCAGGAAGAACAAGGTGAGGTGCGGAGGGAGGGTCGGCTGACGCCAGATCTACTGCCAGAACCTGTGTCTGCTGGCTAAGATGTTCCTGGACCACAAGACGCTGTACTACGACGTCGAGCCGTTCCTGTTCTACGTCATGACAGAGGTGGACGACATGGGTGCCCGGTTCGTGGGCTACTTCTCGAAGGAGAAGCGTAGCCCGGACAACAATGTCAGCTGTATCATGACGTTGCCGGTACGGCAGCGCAAGGGCTGGGGCCAGCTGCTCATCGACTTCAGTGAGTGAGCCGAGTTGAGTTGGTGTTGACATCAGGCTACCTATTGTCGAAGAAGGAAGGCCGTGTCGGATCTCCTGAGAAGCCTCTCTCCGGTCTAGGCGCACTGAGCTACAAGAGCTACTGGCGCATCGCGGTGTTCAAGTATCTTCGCACTGCGCGGCCAGGTGTCACAATGAATGGTAAGTCGCTCACACTCACCTCGACTCACCCCAGACATCTCCGCTGCGACGTCTATGACCCTCGAGGACATCTACACCACGCTGAAGGACGCCAACATGATCGTCGTGCACGAGAGCGTCGCGGCCGCGACCCCGTCCAAACCCATAAAGAACCGTGGTCGGCCGCAGAAGATGCGAGGCAACAGCAACCAGGAGCCACCAGCCTTGGAGGGCAAGGGTCCGAAGATTGCCATACCAACGCAATACGAGATCGTCCCCGACCAGACCGTCATTGCCGCGACGCTGCGCAAGTTCGAGGCAAAGAACTACCTCAAGTTGCGCCCCGAGCGGCTAAAGTACACGCCATTCCTGACGACTCGGGATCCGGCACTGGGGTCTCAGCCGGCCCTCCCAGCACTGACTACGGACACTACAGCCAACGCCGATGAGGCACCAGCCGAGACGCAAACACCATCGAGCTCAGCGCGCGAGATCATCTCGACACCAACGGAGACAGTACACACCCCCGAGGCGAAGATCGCCAAGGGCGAGGACCAGGCGACACTCGATCTCGTCGCTGCGCTTTCTGCATCGCCAGTGCGCAGCCTGCGCAAGCGGTCGGTCGACGCTACACCTGGGCGCGCGTCCAAGCGGCTGCGGAGCGCAACGGCGAGTGTCACGCCGAGGAGGAGTACGAGGTGTGCGGATGCCAAGACACCAAGTGGTCGCCGGGCGGGCAACTCTGTGACACCGCGGAAGAGGGTCATCCTGTCTGAGGAGGATGAGTGGGGCGAGGAGGACGCGGAGGGCGAGGATGAGTAGGTGTTGTCAAGTAGGGCGAGCAGAGCATGTTGCATGTGGATTGATGCACTGTATGTCATATCTTCGGTCTGTTCACGCGGTCGAGGCGGAGCAACATCAGACTCAGCGCTATGTGAAGGACAAGTTACATTTGCTGACCTCGGTAACTCCCCAACGGTTATGCATCAGCAAGCCGCTCGAACGGATGTGCCTGCACCACAGTTGCAGCGCTCTGGTCAAAAGTGATGCACTTGTGCATGCATTGCGATATGCGGCATCGACGAGGTGAGTATTGGCGTCGCCCGCCAGGCAGAACCGATGTAACCATGCAAGGCTTGTCCATTTCAACAAGCTCGTATAGTATAGGTGGTTAGTACACCACGTTGTGGTTTGACCTTCACCGGTTGACGATCTGTGGAAACCGCTGTTCGACTCAGCGTGCGAGCACGTATCAATCTTTTTGCTTTTTGTCGTTTCGATTTATGGCTGAGATTCATCGTCTGGGACGCACACCTTCGTGGCCTCTGCCTTGGAAGATTCTCGTCTGAGCTGCTGTTGTACATCATGTGATTACATATAGCCAAGTACGCCATGTATTGAGGGCGCCCAAGTCGTCCCAATCGTTCGCTCGAACACTACTATGATCGGAGTTGGAGAGCTCTCAGCCTGCGCACTGTGACAATCGATCCACATCGAGTCACTGGGCTCGGCCAAGTCTTCCACTGCGGCTTTGGATTGCCAGCTGTCATGCTCGAGGACTCAATTTGCTGGTCTCCGGGGCACTCACTCACCTGCCACATAGCCACACCTACCTGTCCAGACCCTCCCGACTACCCCGCGGCCACTGCAAGCCGCGCCAGAGCCGCCACGCCGACGCCGCACAGGAACGACATGTGCTCAGGTATCATCGACCCGATCAGCCACATGCCCAGATAACCCAGGGGTCCCCGCTCCGCGCTCCTTGCTCAACACGCGAGGTCCGTTTATCTCGGCATGGCATGGCATGGCGGATGTGCTGTGGAGGGAGGAAGGCTGTGGAGGCGGCCGCTGACGTCGATCTCACATTGCCGCCGCTGATTGTGCGCTGTGCGCTTATACACAGTTGTCCTGCAATCGCGTACTGGTGTCAGTGTTCACTTGACACGACTGCTGCGACAACAGTCTCAAGGTCCGGTTCTCGACGACGTGTTACCCGGGATTGTCTTACTCGTCGCTGTTGCGTTATAACCTCGTGTTCGAGGACTTGCTGTTTCCTTCTGTTCTACTACTGTCAGCACAATCGACACAATGGCATTCCCCCGGCCCAAGCCCACGACGGTGAGCACGTGTGTGTCGGTGGCAGCTGACAGCAGGTTGAGACGATGGCGAAGGTGGGTAGGCTTGTCGCGGTTGAGAGAGAAGGTGCAAAGATAAGATAGCGGGGAAGGTGCATAGTGGCAAGGGCGCAGCGCAACGCGTCGATCAGTGACCGCTTCTGCGGCATACAACTTGACATTCTCTTGTGACCGCGCTACAGCCTGCTACTGCAAGGTCGACTCAAGCGGTCACAGATGAGCGCCTGCGCGGCCATGGTCTCTGCCGCAACTGTATTGCATTGCAGTCTATTGCCACAACTTGGTCCCAGATGGAACCCGCTGACAGCAGGAACGCGCGAACCCGCCGTTCAATGTGCGCAAGCTCGCCATCGCCATGCACGGGTCCGAGAAGGCCCTGGTGCTCAAGGAGAAGTTCATGGCCGAGATCGCGCGCCACCCAGCGTTCAAGAACAGCGACATCCACGACTTGAGCAAGGATGAGGTGCGCGAGCGCACTATGGCAAAGTTCTCTGCCATGGTGTACTTTGTGACCCACGAGTCGATTGACACGTTCACGCTGCGCATGCAGCTGGTCAGTCTGGCCGACCCTGCCTTCTGGACGCGCTTCGGAGTGGCATATGGCCTCTTCCTGGGTGCGCTGCGCAGTGGTGCGACTCCAAACCAACTCAGTAGGTCTATCTCAAGGACAGTCCGAGTGTACTTGCTGACCCCAGGCTACTGGTTCGACAAGGGTGTGCTCGGCCTCAATGGTGTCATAGGCTGCTTTGCCATGACCGAGCTCATGCACGGCTCAAACGTCGCAGGTCTCGAGACCACAGCTACCTTCGATGCCAACACTGATGAGTTCGTCATCCACACGCCGCACCTCGGTGCCACCAAGTGGTGGATTGGCGGTGCCGCCAGCACTGCTACCCATGCTGCTGTCTTTGCCCAGATGATCATCAACGGCAAGCGCCATGGTGTCAAGACGTTCATTGTGCAGTTGCGCGACACCAAGACCTTCGAGCTCCTGCCTGGTATCACCATCGGCGACATCGGAAAGAAGGTGAGTGTAACGGCGCTCGATAGCGCCCGAACATTCGTATCTTGAGGCATACGCTGACCCCCAGATGGGCCGCGATGGCATCGACAACGGCTACATCATGTTCACCTACGTCCGCGTCCCCCGCGCACACATGCTCATGCGCCACACCCAGGTGAATCGCGAGGGCGTCGTGACCGAGCCGCCCCTCGCCCAGCTCACCTACGGCGCTCTGCTCAATGGCCGCACCCAGATGGTCGCAGACGCATCCAACTCGGCCAAAAAGGCGCTCACGGTTGCAATTCGCTACGCTGCTGTGCGCCGCCAGTTCGGTGGTGGCAAGGACAAGCCCGAGACGCAGCTCCTCGACTACCCTATCCACCAGCGCCGCTTGCTGCCACTCCTCGCACAGGCAGTCGCTACAGGATTCACTGCACTCAAGCTGCAGGTCATGTACGAGGAGATGACCGATGCGCTCGACAGCCTCGAGCCTGGAGACCCGAACGTCGAGGAGACACTCGCCAAGCTGAAGGAAACCCATGCCACCTCCGCCGCCCTCAAGGCGTTCTGCACCTGGGCGACCCTTGAGACGATCGATAAGTGCCGCCAGGCGTGCGGTGGCCACGGCTACTCTGCCTACTCCAACCTCCCGGCCATGTATGCCGACTTTGCAGTCCAGTGCACTTGGGAGGGTGACAACACCATCCTCTCGCTCCAGGCTGGGCGCTCTCTCATATCGTCGTACATTGGCGCGACGAAGGGCGCCAAGCTGCCCCCTGGAGTCATGTACCTCGCCGACGAGAAGACGTCCACCGCCAAGTCTGACGGCTCGTTGTCGTACGTCGACATCCGGAATGCATGGGACTGCGTTGCTGCCAATGTGGTCAAAAAGGCGGCACACGAGTACGCTGACCACCGCAAGGCCGGCAAGAACAAGGAGGACGCCTACGAAGCCTGCTCGCAGAGCCGCTTCATCGCCGCCAAGCTCCACACGTCGGGGTACATCTTCAAGCTGTTCCACGACGCCCTGGTCGAGATGGAGGACTCGCCCGAGAAGACGGCGCTGACCTCCATCGCGAGGCTGTACGGCCTGTGGCAGATCGAGGAGAACGTCGGCTACTTCCTCAAGTACGGGTACTTCACAGGCGAGCAGGTGGACAAGATTCAGGGCGAGGTGGATGCACTGTGTGCCGAGGTGCGCACGTTCGCCGTCCCCCTCGTCGACTCGTTCGCGCTCTCGGACCACATCGTCAACTCGCCGCTCGGCAAGTGGGACGGCTCGGTGTACGAGTCGTACTTTGCCCAGGTGCGCGAGGCGAACCCGCTGCCGAAGGTGCACCCGTACTTCGAGCGTCTCATCAAGCCGCTGCTGGAGCGCCAAAACGCGCCGCTGCAGGACGTCAACGACGAGATGGAGCTAGACGACGAGCTGGCCGAAATGGCAGAGGAGCGCAAGAATGCAAAGGAACAGAAGCCACCGCTGGTCCAGCGTGAGGAGTAGTGATAGTGCATGTAGACTAGATATAGATCAGCAGTTGTGTATGTCAATTAGAGTGGCCCAGCATCAGGTAGTCTGCTCGTGCTTCGTTGATGAAGTACACACACGGGCCAAAGCGTTCAATGTTGATCACCATGATGGCCCGGTGTCATCCTGGCGCACTCAGACACAAACAAACACCACCGATTACTGAAATCTCGTTTCGAGTACACTATAGCCAACCCAGCGGCCATGGGCAACGACCGCATCGTCGTGTTCCAACGCGACCGCTGCTGCGAGGGCCACTACCTACTCGGCCTCATCTTCAATGCGGCGACGGTGGTGCTGCAGTAAGTGCCACTTGCTGTTCCACTCACCGCAGCTGCGTTGGTACCTTATCAACACCGTACATTGACTACGACTACATGTGGACATGCACGCTGCTGCAAGGTCATAGGCGGTATGGGCCCCTGAACCCGCCGCAATCAAGTTGGAGAGGGGTGACGCTGCTGCTACCGATCTGTGCGTACTCCGTTTCCCTTCTTGTCTGCTTCGGCTCCAGCTTGTCTTGCATCTTTGGCATGAGCTCTAGACCTGCAAGTAGATATCTAGTTTGACAATAAGCCACTGAGGATCTGGAACCTCTGGTAAAGCACTGCAATCTGTCTTTCGCCTCCCGGTGCCACACTAACCTCAGCTGCGGGACTGTCGTTCCTCACGTTCTTGACCTTGCTAGTCCATATGTCGCATTGGAAGGTCATGGAGTCGCACCTGTGGTATCGGTTCATCGCAGTAAGTAAGCTTCTGCTTCGCAGCTATGGTGATACACATTGTCTATAATAAACCTGTGGCGACAATATTCTTAACCAACAGTGAGAGTGAGCTAGTGATAAAACCGTGCTATCGCTGGACTGCCACACGAGCTCTGTGTCACTGTAGCGCTATGCCACAGGCGAGATTGGGCCGATTCTCTGCCACTGGCTCCACTAGATAGCGTCGAGTGTGCTATCTGTGGCCTTGTCAAGATATACATCGATGAAGCTCACACCAGGGCGCTTCGACCATCGTCGGAATCCTCGCAGCCATTCTGAATGTGGCGTTCTGGGTGGTCCAGAAGAAGATTCACGAAGGCCATCTTGGTATCGGGCTAACTTTTGCTGTGCTTGGTGGTGCGACAGCTGTTCTAGCGTAAGTTCTTATGGTGACACGAGGCTAAGACTAGCTTTCTCATCGGCGGGCCGAGATATGGTGGCAGGGTCATCTACCGCGCCGATGGGAGGTATCGAGTCTAACTGCCCCATGCTATCCCGACTAGCGAGGCAGTATGAGTCACAGATACTGTACAGTACTCGTCTTGCGAAGGAAGCTATATGATACTAGTGCATGCTGAAATCCCATTATACTATGCTGTAATTGTCTATAAATGTGTCTAAAATTAAGATGAGCTCAATATCACGAAGCCGCACGCTTCGAGCGCATGCGGATCTGGCGACCCCAGCGTTTGAACGCCCACGGGATCATGGCCATGATGACGGCCACACCGCCGAGAAGAGACGCGGCAGGGCCAGTGCCGAGGCCGCGGAACATGATCGAGATGAAGAGGGGCATGGCCGCGCCAGCTGCCGAACGGACAACGGTCTTAGCAGCCAGCGCTGATGCGACGTAGCCGGGGAACGCGTCGATGAGGTACCCGTTTGCAGAGGCGTACACGAGCACCATACCGAAGCCGAAGGGGATACCGCTGGACACTGGGCCAACCCATGTACCCTTTCCTGGTGTAACGTATGGCACTGCGGTCCAGCCGAAGATGAAGAGCGAGATGGGGACCCACGGTCCACCGACGAGCATACCGGGCAGGCGGTCCTCGGGGGTGACGTTCTCGCCCTTGGCCTGGTAGCGCTTCTCGAGCATCGGCGTGGCAAGGAGTGCGAGGCCAACGCCGATAAACACACCACAGAAGGTGAGGCCGGTCTTGGCGTCGTCCCAGCCGTAGCCCTCGACGAACACAACGGGGAAGGCGAAGAAGTAGGCGTAGAGGAGGCCATAGACGAGCGAGACGTAGAGCGACATGCAGAGGAGGATTGGCTCCTCGACGAGCATCTGGAAGGGGCGGACAAGGGTCTCGATGACGATCTCGTTGAGCGGCCGGCGGAGGATCTCCTGCTCAGTCACGTAGGACGGGTCGTCGAGGTCGCGGCGCATCTTCTTGGCACGGCGCTTGAGAAGTGCGGGGGCGAACGTCTCGGGGAGGCAGAGGGTCCACAGCCAGACGACGAAGGCGCTGATCATGTTGACCCAGTAGAGCCACTGCCAGCCTGCGTATTTGCCGATGTAGCCGCCAATGAGGGGGCCAATGACGGGTCCAGTGTAGGGTGCGGCTGCGAAGATGGCGATGGCGAAGCCACGCTCAGTCGGGCCCCAGATATCGGCGATGGTGCCACCCGCGAGTGTGAGGGGTGCAGAGCCGAAGAAACCGCAGAGGAAGCGACAGGCGAGCAGGCAGCCAATGTTGGGTGCCAGTGCGCAGGGGATGTTGAAGATGATGTACACGAATGTGGGGAAGATCCACAACGGTCGTCGGCCAAACAGCTCTGACATCGGAGACCAAAGGAGGGGGCCGAGTCCGAAACCACAGACAGGCAAGGAGACGGTCAGAGCGATGACTACCTCACCGACGTGGAAGTGCCTCATCTGGTCTCCGAAGTCGCCGGTGACAATGGCGGAGGAGAGTGCCACTTGCATTACTGCGCAGGCGACGATGGCAGTGTACACCCATCGCCGGGCGACTGACCAGTTCCAGGGGTTCTCTGGATCCCGCTCGACCCAGGTGACGATCTTCTTGTCCTCGAGCTTGCTTAGTTGTTGGTCGAATGTCGTGGCGACAGAGTGGCGTGTCGAGGCGGAGAGAATAGGGTGGAGCCCGTGTTCTGGGTCATCTGCGCGAATGTAACCCGCGTCAGTCTCGGCGCGGTAGGCGTTCGTGGCGCCAATGCTGGTTTCTTGTGTGAGATATGGGAAGGACAGGTCTGGCACTGTTCGTCGTGACTGGGAGGTCATGGTGGGCTCTAATGGCGCGGAGCCAGGCATACCGCCCTTCTCCTTGTCGCCATATCCCCTTGACGGCTGTCGAGAGAATCGTGAGGAGCGCGAGGCTGTCGGTGCCAGTGTCGGTGACGGTGGCACCTCGGGTTTGCCGTTGTACTGCGACATGATATAGCAGGTCAAGGAGTCAGAGTAGTGAGTGAGTGAGGAGAAATCGCCAGCCATACCACCATCGGCCCAACACTTTATATACAACGCTGCATTCTCAGCACTCTCTGCAGTCTATGCACCTCTCGTCAGTCGGCCGGCAGGCACGCAAATCTATTCTGGCCCGGCCGAGAGCAGAGGAGAGTATGGAAACAGAGATTTGAGAGTAACTTCATCGTGTCGAAATGACAGATGAGTGGAGTTAACGGCCAAACTTCTCCCCACAACGTGACCCTGATCATGATCTCTGTGGGCATCTGCGGTGGAATACACCGACCGATATGCGCAACGTGACGTCAAACTTGACCCGATCTCTGCGTGGCGAGGTTATGATTCAATTGAGTCTAACCACAAACCTGACCATCGACAGCCATGACGCGAAGACCAGGTTGCGAGAGGCCGTCATGTCGTTGAGGAATGTGAGTAGTGTACCACCGAGACTAACCTTTGCTTGGCCAAGGACATGCCAATCTAAAAGTGGAGCCAGAAAGTGTTTGCCTCAGTCGTCCACTCTGCGATTAATGTTGGGCATCGGAGGTTCAGTACACCTGCTTCGGAGTCCTCTAGGACCCGACGTTGCGACGCTCTCGCGACACATATAGCACTCCCGATGCGATGCTCCCTCGCCATCTCAAACACGGGATGGATATCTGTCCAGAAGTCGAGAGCAGCTCCGAGAATGACAGATAAGAAAACGATGAACTGTCATTCCGCCTCGGAGCCGGCCAATTTGCCACCAAATCTCCGGCAAATTACTCCAACGGACCGCCAGTGATTCTTGTCAACAATCTCGTGCTCGCTGTCCGTTGCTGTTGTTGTTGCTGTGCAAGTGCTCGAGGCCCAGAACGAGCACTAGGGGTAGCACGTGTTGCTGCGCTGGCCATGCCAGTACCACTTCCCACGGTACCTCGCGCAGACTCGCAGCAGTACGAGGAGGAGACTGTTCATGAGGTGTACGAGGCGATTGCGCCTCATTTTGCGCGGACGCGGTACAAGGTGAGCACGGTTGTTATGCGCAGGGGTTCAGCGATGCGCGTTGGCGCGTCATGACGAGTAGAAGAAGATGACTTGCCGTAATGTGCGGATCTGTTGCCTTTCTCCAGAAACTCTGTAGGACGCGTAGGACGTGAGAAAGCTCTGGCATTGATTCAAACGTTATGATCGCTGCAATTCGAATTGCTGGTGCTGCAACGCTGCAATGACAGCAATCCGTCAGAATGCCTTACTGACCTCAGCCATGGCCCCTCATCCAACGATTTCTGGCTTCGTTGCCCGCCCATGCCCTAGGTCTTGACGCCGGCGCCGGCAACGGCAAGTACATACCAGCTGCAGTCGCGTCTTCTGCCTTTCCTATCGCTGTGGACCGATCACAAGGCTTGTTGGAGATAGCCAAGGGGCAACTGGACAGTGGAGCAGAGTGCGTCCGTGGTGACATCTGTGATGCGCCATGGCGCCCAGTATTCGTGCGTGCGATTTCAATGCAGGAGCTGATGATCAGGACTTCGCCATCTCGGTCGCAGCCATTCATCACCTCTCCACCCCTGAGCGCCGAGCCGAGGCAGTGCGCGCCCTCCTGCGACCGTTGAAGCTGGGGTCAGAACCATCGCGCTTCTTCATCTACGTCTGGGCGTACGAGCAGGGGCCGAACAGCAGGAGGAAAATGGGCAGCTTGGCGGATGGCGAGGTGGCGGAGAGCGACAGGGTGCAGGATGTGCTCGTCCCGTGGGTCGTCAAAGGTTCGGGTGACAAGAAGAAGGGGAACGATGTGAAGCCAGAAGCGGCCACGAAGGAAGATCGCAGTGGGAATGATGAGGAGGGATCGACGGGGGCGTCAGAACTCGCTACATCCGGAAACGATCAGCAGGACACTGTCCACCACCGGTATTACCACCTGTTTGTCAAAGGAGAGCTGCGCGACTTGGTCGAGACAGCTGCGCGTCTAGAGGGCTTTGCGATAGGTGAAGGGTCGAAGTGGCTGCGTGTGGTCGACGAGGGGTGGGAGGCGGACAACTGGTGGATCGAGGGGGAAGTGGGAGCATCACAATAGCATCAATTGTACACAGCATAGCATGGATGAAGTGTTATACAGAACTCTGAGGAGATCTCATTTCGGGTTGAGCAGCTTTGAGTCTAGTCATGAGTCTAATGCATGCAATGCTATTGTGTTATGCTTCGCCCCTCTTCCTCATTCGACTGGCGTCTGACCTAGATGCTACAATGCCCAGCTTCTCTGCTTGAAGCGCAGTCCACTTCTCAACACACTTCCGACCAGCATGGTCCCCTACACGGACCATGGCACGCGCCATCATCTTGGCGAAGGGTTGAACATGGCGCTCAAAATCGACTCGATGATCGAAGACAGGTGGATCGCTGTCGGCTGGCGAGCTGGCAGCCGCAGTGGCCTCATTTTTCCCAGCCTTCGACGAGTTGCTAGGTGGTTTGCCTTTAGCTGCTGTCCCAGCTGCCGATGATGCCTTTCCGTCGCCATCCAGAGGGTTCGACTTGTGATCAAAGCTCTCAGCGACGAGCTGAAAGATATCGCGAAGGTCCTGGCGACTCAATCCTTGCTCCCCCTTTGATGTGCGGCGCGCCAGGCAGCTAAGCCACGCCTTGACGATAATGTTGGCCGTAACACGGTCCGGCACGAAGCCCCGATGCTTCCGCAACTCCTCCACATGATGCAGCACGTCCCGCAACCGCCGCAATGGCGCGCTGCGCGTATGTGGGAATGGGGAAGCGTAGGGTATAGGATGTGTCACAGTGAGGAGACGCGTGAGATTGAGGTTATGCGCATGTGTGAGCCGTTCTTGCCGTGTTTGTTCTGGAAAAGCATCCAAGGGGCGAGGCACCAACGGCATCCGCCAGTAGTCGGGAGGTCGCCGATGGCTCGAGGACGGCTCGGACATGAGACGTGACTTCCCATCGGAAGTCAATCGCGGGGACTCGAAAGACTTGCTCAAACGTCGTGCAAGCTTCCCGGCACCCTTCCTCTCTAAGACATGGACAACATGTGCGATCAGGGCAGCATCGGCCATGTATTCGGGTGTGTCAAGCAGCTGGAACACTGCCAATCGGTACAGCTTCGCGTGCAGAAGTTTCGCAATCGCCGGAGGGACGTCTGCTCGTGCACACGGCGTGGTATCTGCCAATGACATTGCCTGCGTCCTTTCTCCTGGGCTTTCAGCTGCTTCCGAATGAGTATGCTGTGATGGTAAATGTCGTGTATGTTGCTCAGATGAAGAAGGGCCGGCTACTCCTAGTCCTGACCTCGCGAAGCCTGCAGCTGCACAGTCAGCGCTCATCCCCCTTCTCACCACGCCGCTACCAACTCACATTGCACTCCCCTCCCCTCTTCCCGCTTCGGCGCTCGCCCCGGTCCCACCTCTCGAGCAACAGCATGTGCCCTGGGCAGCTCATGCAGCCGTGCTTGGAACGTCTCCCAACGCAAGTCCTCCCGCTCCGTAAGCACCGCCTCCGCAGCACGCGCCTGCCGCACCGACGTCGATATCGTTGCGCGCGACTGCGAGGAGGCGACCGCGACCTGCCCTGCTGCTGTTGTTGTCGATGCACATGTCGCACTCCGTAGATGCGGGAGCACGATGTTGCGCAAGACAAAGGTCGCCAGCATCACGCCCCGGCCATTCCGCAACCTGTGGGGCGTGACTCTTGTGATGGGGCCGGTCGAGAAACGTCCGTCGAGAGGGAGTCACCACCGGTCGTCGTTGTGCTCGCTGTAAAAGTAGTAGTAGTGAGTAGCTCGCAGCCGCCTTGTCGTCGTCACGCCCTCGCACCTCTCCGATCAGACAGCGGCATCTCGAAATCAAAGACATGTCAGTGGCAGCGAGAAATGCCACGCGTCGTGGGGAGTGAAATCCCGAAACGCCGCCCGCAGGTTGATGGTCAAAATTCGCGTGGTCCCAGGCACGGCTGCTTTCGAGGTGTGCTGCAGCCTTTTGCTCGCTATCGATCTTGTGCTCGTCTCCATCCATATCAAGTCTTTAAACCTCGACCCTTCTGGACTCATCAAAGAGCTCACTTGGGAGACAACTCTACTCTACCCCCTTTCTCACCACCAACCGACAAGAAAACTCAGTCAAGATGGGTGCCTCTCGTGCCGACAAGGAGCTCTACTTCACCAAGCTGCGCGCCCTCATTGAGGAGTACCCCTCGCTTTTCATTGTCAACATCGACAATGTCTCGTCGCAGCAGTGCCACATGGTCCGCCAGACGCTCCGTGGCAAGGGTGTCGTTCTCATGGGCAAGAACACCATGGTCCGCCGTGCTCTCCGCACCATCCTCCCCGAGTACCCCCAGTACGAGAAGATCCTCCCCTTCGTCAAGGGTAACGTCGGCTTCGTCTTCACCAAGGACGACCTCAAGGAGATCCGCGAGCAGATCACCTCGAACCGTGTTGCCGCCCCCGCCCGTTCCGGTGCCATTGCCCCCAACGACGTCTACGTCCCCGCCGGCAACACCGGTATGGAGCCCGGAAAGACCTCTTTCTTCCAGGCTCTCGGTATCCCCACCAAGATTGCCCGTGGTACCATTGAGATCGTCAACGACGTCCAGGTCGTTGCCGCCGGCAACAAGGTCGGTACCTCCGAGGCTACCCTCCTTAACATGCTCAACATCTCGCCCTTCACCTACGGTATGACCGTTGTGCAGATCTACGACAACGGTGCCGTCTTCGCCCCCTCCATCCTCGACATTGAGGAGGACGAGCTCCTTGGCGCTTTCCAGGCCGCTGTCAAGACCATTGCCGCCATCTCGCTCGCGACCGGCATCCCCACCCTCCCCTCGGTCATGCACTCGTTCGTCAACACCTACAAGGACCTCCTTGCCATCGCTGTTGCGACCGACATCGACTTCGAGGCTGCCGCCAAGGTGAGTACTCGTCCCTTTCATCATCTCCAAGGATGTAACAAAACTCTTTCTACTGGAGATTACTTATTGGGCTGGCTTAACCGCGGCCCGTTGACGACTTGTAATATTCACACTCTGAAGCTCTTTCTATCGCCGATTCTCGCGAATCAAGCTGACATTCACAGGTCAAGGAGTACCTTGCCAACCCCGAGGCCTTCGCTGCCGCCGCCCCCGCTGCTGCTGCCGCTGGCGACGCCGCCCCCGCCGCCGAGGCTGCCAAGCAGGAGGAGGAGGAGGAGTCCGACGAGGACATGGGCTTCGACCTCTTCGACTAAGCGGAGACGAGCTTGCGTGTTGTATATATCATGTGACATGCATGGAATCGTTCCCGAGCTATGTGACAGGAATTCCAGAAAGCTCTGGCACAGCTTGACATGAGCTGCTTATACCAGGCCCTATTTAGGCTCCTTGCAGCCATGCTCGCTTTTTACTGAACACCAATGGGCATCAAATACTTGCCAGTAGGGTGCTTACTAGCGATGGTTCTTCTCGCGAGATGCAGGAGTCAGCGTTCACAGAATACCCTGCTGACAGGGAGCTCAAGCATCAGAAAAGACCGTCAGATACAGAGACTCTGTGCTGAAGGCTATAGATTGAGTGAGCGGTATATGAATTCCTTGGAAACATGTTGAGAGCGGTTATCATACGGGTTTTCTGGATGAGATTATGACTGATTTCTGCGGTTTTCTCTTGATTTGTTCGATCAAGACAGACAAGGTAACAAGCATTTGAGCGGCGCACAACCCACCTGTATCGTTTCAGGCTGCACACACTCCCGGTAAATGGTCCTTCTGACCTCGACAGGCGCATGTGGCAGAGGTATTGCTGGAGGCAGTGCTGATGCATGAAGAGAGGAGAGGGGATAGGTAAGGCGGCTAAACTGATTCTCTTGTTCAACATCCATTCTTCTCCCATAATGTACATCAGCCTACAGCGTTCAGCAGAACGAGTCAACTCATCTACAGCTGCGAATCACTCTCACTAACCATCCAAGCTTTCGGTGAACACGATTCAAGGACATGCACACCTAGGTATATTATGGCTAGGTGGTTACCTGAAAGGCGTCAAGGGGTCACTCAAACTTGTAGTTTCATGCTCGGTGCACCTTTGAGCTGCTTTGCCTGACATCTGTCGCGACATCAGTCGCAAGGAAGCTCTTTCCCACACCACACACAGCGAACCACTCCGCTTAGCTGGGGCACGCATTGCTCTGCCGTCAGCTTGGAGACAATCGCTTCATACCTACCTCCGTGATTCGTGCCATTCTGATCACCGTTGCAAGTTGGCATGTGGACGACAGGAGTTGGTGCTTGATCGTTAAGCTGTGGAGGAAGTCTCGATCAAGCATTGGTTATGTATTATCAGGGATCAGCTGCTTGTCGTGGCGTTATGGGAAGACAGCATCTGCTTGACACACTGATGAGGACTGTCTCACACATACTGTACATGCCATCAGTTGTGTGCTTTCTGAATGGATGATGGTGTTCCGTATGCGTGCACATGGTCATACGCTGCGAGCTTTGTGATGGTAGCGTCGAGCAATTGCTATGTCCATGTGAAGACGCTCAGCTTCGTGGGGCGTGCGAAGAGATAATGGAGATGGGTTGGAAGAATGTCTGAGCTTCAGTTTGTGAACAGATGAATCGTCGACTGACACTGAACACATTCTGTTTGATACTCATCAAATAAGCGTCCTTGAGAAGACAATGACCTTGATAGGTGTTGCACACAGAACACGTCCTCCCCATCATTTACTGTCCAGCTGTCGCAGTATTTGTGAACAAGTTACATGGCTACAAGACACTGTCCCAACCCATCTACACGTCTACGACGCAATCACAGCAATGATGCTCACTCTATGAGTCCCAGGCACCCCGTTGTGGTCCTCCTTCTCGTCGAGAACGACGCACGAGATGCTGTGCTTCCCAGGCTGCAGGTTGTCGGCCACGAAGCCCACACTGCCGACACTGACGTACTGCCAGAATCCCTGCAGCTTGACGGCCTTGTCCTCGGCACCGTTTGCCCAACAGCGCATGTTTCCCAGCCCCATGGACCCACTCCGGAGGTAGTACAGGCCCAGTTGGCCGCCGTGTACCTCGATGTCTGCGAAAGTGATCTTCGAGCCAGGCGTGGTTGAGCTTTAGTCAGCCACTATGATGCACAAGCCCACTCACGTCCAGTAGTGCTTGCCGTGCCACTCTGTCTCCTCCCACCCGGACTGCTCTGATGCCTGAAGCTGTGCCTTGTTCCCCTCCAGGCGAACATTCGTGGACACACAGTAGGGGCGGGGGTTCGTGAATGGCGTTTGGTCGAGGTGTTGGTTGATGCGCAGCGGTGGGATGGCATAGGGGTCAAGAGAGGCTTGCAGCTCCGCTCCTCCCAGAGAGATGTGGTTTTCGTCATGGTCAACGTTCTCGGCTGCACACTCTTGTCTAAGGATGTGGTAGAGCACTGAGGTCAGTCGAGGAATGTGCTCAGGACCCACTGATGTCTGCCATGTACTCGTGGCCGCCTTGTGCCGGGTGGTCCATGCTGTGGTTGCCGAAGAACTTGGGCAGCTCGTCCCGATGTTGAGCCAGATACGGGTAGAGGAAGGAGCGCATCGACAGTCTCGGGATGTCGTAGTACTCGCTGACCACTGCGTGCCGGTCCGCGCCGTTCATGTAGTCGTAGGGTACAATCCATGTTGACAGCATCAGGATGGCGGGATCGCTCGGTGCTGACAGCATCTCGCGCACAAGCCGCTCGGTGTACTCGACGATGTCTGGTTGTTTTCCGTCCAAGCCGCCACCGTGGCTCTCTCTGAGGTGTCAAACAGGGGCCTCGGGAGACACTACTCACACTACCAAGTCATTCACTGCGCTCTCGATGATGAACAGGTCAGAGTCGGGTGGCACATGATGCTCATAGCAGGCGGAGAAGTAGTCGGTCCCTGTGGCACTGGTGTCAACCTCTGCACCACCTTCCCTACTCACGGCACTGCACCATTCCGCACCTCGATCTGGTACTCGGGGTACACACGCTGCAGGCCTTCATTCAGCAGCCTGGTCCATGTCTTGTCCCCCTTCTCGAGCCCGTGGCCGACAGTGATGCTCCCCCCGATGACGCCGATCACCTGTGCATCAGCGTCGGAAGCACAAGTGGCAGGAGCCACTTACGATCTTCTTGCGCTCCTTCAACCGCCGCAGGACACGGTGCAGACGCGCGCCGCTCCCCTCATGAGCTACACTCATACGAAGCGCGGCCTTGCCCCACTTGCGCTCCAGCTCGACGATCGCATCGTTGCCTCTGCACACTGGTTGCTGCGTAACGAGCGGTGGGACAACTGCCTCGCCAACGACGTGGTCCCACGACACAGTGGGTACGAAATGACTCAACTGGTCTCTCTGGGTGGCACCGACATAGAGGAGCCCGACGAGAGACACACTTGCGACCAGCGCAAACAGGAAACCATAACGAGCGGACGGAGACCGAGGCACCCCCATCAGGCTGGCGTCGTAAGTAGTACAAACAAGTGAGAAGAGTCAGAGCGTTATCATTGTCGCGACATGAGTTCAACATGACAACCCAGAGGGCCAGTCTACACGCCAGGCAGGTCGGCGCCTCGCGTACCGCGTACACCTGCAGGCCTGCAGGCTGCAGGCTCACTTTTCTGTCCGTTGCCTGTTTCGTGGAATTGACAACGCAGATCTCTTTGATAGAGAGACAGCAACCGGCAAAGCGTAGCTGGCCCTACAATTCCAGCAGGGGATCCGAACATGTAGCGAGCGGGAGTGCTCCTGCTGTTTCCAGCTGCACACCCCTGCCCCTTCGTCCTTGCCAGCCGGCCGCCACTCCTGGCGCCTGGCGTCTCACCCAGAATGCCCTCCGCGGCATTGCGTCTCAGCCGGCAAGGTGTAGCATGTCAGCTGTGAGAGCATTAGAGAGATGTGCAGGTCAGAGGGTCAGAGGCAGTCGTGGCTTGTCCTGGTCTTACCCATCGTCACGGAGTATGTGTGAGTTGCATTGTTACCTGCTGTACCTTGAATTGCAGCCTCGTTTAGCTGTTCCGTGCACGGGCTCCAGATCTCTTCCTCCTCCATTCACACCTCCTTCAAATGTCTCCGTCTGCATGCCGTAAGGTGGAATGGGCCCCCTTTGCCCCCCTTGTGGCCCTATATGAATCCCTGGCAGAGCCGATGTAGCTTATGGGCCCTTTGCAGTGTCTCAATCGTCTCGACCATGTCACGGGGAAGAGGAGACGCGGAAAGTATAAATGCCAGTGTGGTTTGGGTGTTCGCTACGGTGTCGAGCGTTGTCGTCCTGCGGCGTCAGCGTAGCCCCTGCCAGCCGGCAGCCGTCAGCTACGGCATCGCGGCAGATAGTACGTGTCGCGTGCAATGTTGCTCGCAAGCGCGCAAACCATAAACTCACAGTGCAGTCGGGGTATGTGCAGGTCGTCGTACACCTCGTAGAGCTGCCTCGATGGTGTGCCAACTCTCGCTCAGCTGAAACCCAAACCTCACTGCAGAGCGTAACGACTACTCACTGCAGTTGGTCTCCGTGCTCGGCCTCTGTACATTGTACGAACCAGTGAGTCGCGCCTCCAGCTTCCTGGCCTGAGTGATGGTCGCATGGTGGCACTCACGATGGCCACGCCAATATCCCTGGTTTCGCCCGCCTCGTAGCAATGGAGCTGCTGCTCGAGCCAGCGTACCCCCTCACCAAGCTGCCCTCGCCGGAACTCAGCCTCAATGAGAGTATGAGGCTGCAGTCTGCGGGGAAAGACTGAGCTTGCCACGACACCTGGGCCATGACACTCCCTCACTCGCTCCCCGGTGAATATCGAGATGTGCACAGGGCACCGGCGCAGCAGTATTGCGACGCACTCCGCTGCCATCCCCCGAAACTCAGATTTGGCCGTAGGTACCGCCGAGTAGAAGACGACCACTGTATGCTTAGGCCCATAGGGGTACCTCCCTAGGCAGGGGTTGATGTCGTACAGCACGTCGGAGGCAGTGTCGGCGGGGTACGAGAGTGTCCCTGGCGTCAGTGGGCGAGGGGTGTGCACCTTGACCAACCGATATGCCACGGCCCACTGGGACGGCCATTCAGCGGCTCACGGAGGTACACCTGCGCGACGTCGGTGTGGTTCGGCTTGTCCTTGAAGTTGACATTGTTCTTGTGGACGAAGGTGTCGGTGAAGTCGCCCGACTGTGGGTGTGAGGCTGGGGTGAGAGGTGTCTCGATGCTGGTACGCCAGGTGACCGTCGACGACTCACCGCACAATAACGCGAGGTCTAGAGGCCATGGTCAGTGGGAGTGTAGTTGTGTGAGGAGGGAGTCAGTGAGCTCATGAGCATTGTGAGAGTAGATGGCTTGACTGATCTGGTTGGTGATTGGCATCTGACAGCTCTTCTTGACGCACGACCGAAGTGTCAGTGATCACCGGGACCCGGCCCATGCTGCTCAACCCATCAGTGGTCATCACTTCTGCCAGTCTTTGTCTTACTATCGTCGTCATAGACTGCATCGTGTGCATTGCAGTATGGGATAGGTGTTGTCTTCTCGTGTGTCTGCTCATATATAAGCCATGTATACGTTCCCCCAGACCAACTGATCGCCTCGAACTCCGTGCCATCTACCAACCTCATCACTAGCTGGTTGCTCGTCATATCGTGTAGCTCCTAGTTCCTGCTACCAGTGTTCAGGTGGACGACCAACGTCGGTGGCTAGAACCTGCCGCCAGACTGCCCATACGACCCCTGCCCGTATCCCTGCTGTCCTGACTGACCATACTGCTGTCCAGAGTTGCCAAACGAGTTGTTGCCTTGGGAGTGGTTGCCTGAGTGGTGACCAAACCCACCACCGCCAGAGCCATGGGATCCGCCAAACGACGAGCCGCCTCCGTTCCCGAAGCCCGACTGTCCTCCGCTGTTGTATCCTTGCTGACCACTGCCGAGGCCTCCTGAACCGCTATTGCTGTGGCTGGAGCCGCTGAGAGCACCCAGGAGGCCACCCAGGCCGCTGTGGCTGCCGGAGTTGCCTAGACCACCTCCGTTGTTGTGACTGGACCCCCCGAGGCCACCAGAGCCTCCGTAGCCACCGCTGGATTGACCACCGAAGCCACCGCCGGTCTGGTGACCCATGCCGCCCTGTCCATGGTGACCAGAGCCGCCGTGGCCACTGTGCCCATTGTGTCCGCTGCCGAAGCCGCCCTGTCCGCCTGAGTTACCGCCTAGACCTCCTGAACCATACGACGAGCCGCCGCCATAGCCCTGGTTAGACCCGTACTGGCCTCCGGAGTTGTGACCACCGCCGAACGACGAGCCGCTGTTCTGACCGTAGCCCGACTGCCCGCTGCCGTACCCAGAGCTAGAGCCGCCGAAACCGCCTTGACCACCATACTGTCCTTGACCTCCCTGTCCATACTGACCTCCCTGACCATACTGGCCTTGGCCTTGCCCTTGGCCGTGAGGCAGGAACTGCGTGACGTCTACGCCGGTCTTCTCGTTAGCATCCACCGGATCTCGCACATGCCTTCTGCTCTTGATGTCAGCTAGGTCCCGAGTCGTGCTTCCGTACAGCGCTACGTACTGATCTTGGCACCATACTTCGCTGTCACCTTCTGCCCCTTGGACGAGCTGAGAAAGCTGCCTACTTTGTTGAGCAGCTGTTGTCAGCCGCCGACCGAGATGGCACTCACCCCGCCGTGTCCGCCTGACCTGTCCGTGTCGTGATTGTTGTCCATGGTGAGTAGAGCAGTGAGGGGGATGGAGAAATGAGAACATGCATAGTTGCATACCATCGCTGCTAGCTGCTAGCTGCTAGCCCGCTCCCAATGCTCATATACAAGTGTTAGCGTCACCACTACTTTTAGGCCAATGAATGCTTGGCGTGCGGCGATCGGGGTGTTCACCGATCGGGGATGTCTGAGCCAACGTGATTACCGAGCGTCAGTATAGCTTTCCGATGAAATGAACGTCATTAGATGCACTGAAACTTATTGCATGGCATCTTCAGGAAGTGCGTTCTGATGCTCTCTGTGCCCATATATAGTACATACAGAGAACGTGAGGAATTCGACTTGTTTCTGTGCAGCGTAGAAGCAGATCGCAGTGTCAGATCAAAGAGAGCAGATGCGGTCAATGGAGGTGACCGGAAGCTGTTCACCGCATACTACTATACATCATGCATCAACCCCAGACTCACGGTAATCAACGTCTCTTAGATCAACGCCAACCAAGCAACATCTCTGTCATTGCTGCTCTCCTTTATATCCCCAGAGCTTCGACTAGTCCTACAAAAGCAATCGTGGCTTCCATGCGCTGATCACGCTACACATGAAGGGCCACCGGGACGCCCGGGCCGCGTGAACAAGCAGTGCTCAAGACTCCCTGCCCCTCTCAACCTCCCAAGCTGTTCCGACGTTCAGTATCGCAATCAGCTTTAACATGGGCCCCAATTCCTACCCCACTTCAACTACCAGCATGAGGGGGCCACCATCAATCAGATCTTGGCCCCGCAGTGTGCTTAGCAAGACTGCTGAACGAGCCTCGGGCACACGAGCGAGACTGATTTCTTGCTCAGCATCGTAACGGGTCATCAATCACAGACGCGTCTACTGATCTACCAAACCTACCTACCGAACTCACCCCCAAAGGCTCTCTCTGTTATACGACCTTCAGCAGCATAAGATTGCGACGTTGACGAGCAGGCTCAGGAGTCTACGGCACCGGGCCGTTGCGGGCCGCAGAACGACAAACGTCTCAACTCAAAACGCTCACGGGACAGCGCTGATGTTCAAGGAGCTATGGGACATCAGGAGTCGCAGACAAGTCAGATGACCTGTAAACGGGAATTGATCATGGTGGTCATCGCATGGCACACTCGCAGTCAGCGCAAGGCCATTACATCTGCCAAGCTGCAAGAAGCTATTCGGATCAGCGTCTTCATGCACTGCAACTCGCTACTCAGCGCACCGAACAAGGCATGAAACCATCCGAGGGTACGAAGGGGTCCCGCTGGACTCGTTCTGCCGGACAAGACCTCGTTAATCGGCAGGTAAATTTAGACTCGGAAGTCGGTCACCTCGCCGGTTCCTCTGGTCCTCTTATCAGGATAAACAAGCTATTACTGCTCTCTACTGCACGCTACCGTGATACAGCACTACTACTACTCTGCTGGCTCTGCCACCATCATTAGTCAAGGGGTCACCGAGCTACTATAGCGCGCTGGTCACCTCGATGCTGCTGGCTGCTGGTGCTACCGGTATTCATGCTGTGACGCTAGCACGCTTCCTCAGCTTATTCGAGCTACTCACCCGTCTTACTTTCCATGCGGTCGTCTATTCTAAGTACGTCACTAACAATGCAGCTGTGCAGCGATGCAGCGATGCAGCAACGCGCGTGAGCGGGAGGAAGTCTCAATCAAGCCTACGAGGGTCTCGGTGTCCAAGGCGGGTCGGTTCATCATGGGCGTCAACATCCATCCCCATGTAAGCACGGCTCCTGTTGCTCCCCTGTATCGGAGACCCCAGCCTCAAGATGTTTATCTCGACTACTACAGTCCTCCTCGGCCTCGTCGGTTTGGCGAGCGCAACGCCCGTTGAGAGCGCAGCCGACGCCAATGGCCAGTTCACAGTCAAGGTGGGCGCGATCGGCCCTTGGAAGCACCCGGACGACACCCCGGCGAACAGCTTCATCGACAAGGACGGCAAGTACTACTTCCAGCAGTCGGCGGCACTGTACGACATCAAGCAGGAGCGTGCGTGGCACTTCTTCTCGGGCGAGAACATCGACGATGCCAAGGTCGACCCCATCGCCCACGCTGCTGACCCCAACAACCCCGTCGACAGGAACGACGACGTGACCTGGCGCTGCAACAACTCGCCAACTGGCAAGCACGCCACCAGGATTCCCGACGGCCAGTCCCTCACCTGGCGCAACTACTCGCAGGCCAACTTCTGCGACCTGTCTGGCGTCTGGGTCGACCCCGACACCGGTGACTGGCACGGCCTCGTCCACAACGAATTCACCCCTTCGCCCTTCGGCGACCCTCTGCACTACGATGCGATCGACCACGCCGTCTCCCACGACAGTGGCAAGACCTGGACGATCCAGGACACTGTCATCTCGTCGCCATTCTCCACCATCCGCAACGACACCGAGGCCTTCCCGCACCAGACCTACATCTACGGTGACGGTGACCAGCGCCTCCTGGTCGACTATGCGTCTGGCTACTTCTATGTCAACTACGGCTCTCGCGTCGTCGATAAGGGCGAGAAGGGCGCCTGGAAGGTCTACTACTCGCACGTTGCTCGTGCCCCTCTGAGCGGCAAGATGGCTGCTGACTCGTGGAAGAAGTGGTACAACGGCCAGTGGTCCGAGCCCGGCGTCGGCGGCAAGGAGTCCAACATTGTCTCCACTGCCATGGACCCCAAGGGCTACCTCTCTCCGGACAAGGAGTACAGCCCCAAGACCCCCGGCTATGCCCTCGAGCAGGTTGCTGCAGGCACTGCTCCTGGCACCACCGACCTCTTCACCATGGACATGGCATACAACGCCCACCTTGGCCTCTACATCAGCGAGCCCTCGCCCGTGAACGGCACCCCGTACCACCCCCAGATTTTCTACGTGACCGACGACCTCACCACCCAGAAGTGGCACCGCATCGGTGACACCGGAGATTACAAGACCAAGTCGTCCTACCGCTTCCTCCTCGACAATGTCAGCAAGACTAACGGTCACATTGTCGGCAAGGACTTCCGCTGCTACTGCAGCTTCGGTTGCTCGCCCGGCAGCAACAGCGAGTACGTCAACGTCGCCATCGAGGGACCCACCGCCGATGTCGTCGACCCCTGCAAGACCTACCGCATCAGGGGTACCGGCCGTGAGCTCGGCAGCAACAAGAACCTCAACGGCAAGGGTACCTGGAGGTTCAAGTACACCGGCGACGGTGCTTACTTCCTCGAGACCGACGGCGGCCTCCTTGGTGTCGAGCAGAAACCCGAGGGCAGGAAGTGGGGCACCAAGCCCACTGTTGGTGGCCCCAACGACGTCGCCCACCAGTGGTACGTTATCCCCAACCGCGACCCCAACACGAACCAGAAGACTGGCACGTTCCGACTCATCAACCGCTACTCGAACCTTGTCCTCTCGATCGGCCCCAACGGCCCCGAGACCGTCCCCGCCCGCTACTGGGACGGCCAGGGCAGCCAGGGTGCCAAGGCGAAGGTCAAGGACCAGGAGCTCAACCTCATTGCTCAGTAGGGCGTGGTGTGAAGTAGGACATTGGACTGCATATCCTTGTAGATGTCCTGGGAAAGTATTAGTGCTATGAATCAGAAGTGGCGTTGGTGTGAGCGTCTGTGAGAAGTGCAAGACTGACTAAAGACTACCGTATCGACTGACCACTGACCACTGCTGATCGTGAGGAGGTTCTGCACATCACATCGAACAGCACTGACCGTAACGCAAGTAACGGCACGGAAGGGCCAGGCTCTGAGGTGTTGATCAGAGCTCCGAGTTGCCAGCTGCAATTGCCATATCCATTGTCCGCCGTACTTCGGCAGGAACGACAAGGATGTTGGTGGAGCGGTATCATTCATAGCAACCATATCAAACCCGCTCGCGACCTACGTCGTACTGACCACTTTCTGATGGGCAGTACATGCAGAGCAGGGTACTCACCGAGATACTTGTCGGACATCAGAGTCTGGTCGATTCTTCCGACATCCTGCAACGCCACGCTCAGACCGCCACGCCCATCGCGAACATCCTCGACGTCGTGCAACGATCCTCCCGCTCCCATGCACCGACATCCGACACTCGCTATGCAGTGTAGAGTCCATGGCGCAGATAGAACTGTCAACTCCAGAGATCTGGATTGAGTGACCACCGAAGGCAGGGTAATAGGAGACACCGGCGCGCCCTCGCACCGCTCCTCGCACCCTTGCAGACCCTACAGTGGCGCCCTTGCGTATCCTTGCCACTTGTATCTTTGTATCTTCTGACAGCTTCGATTTCACAAACAACATCACGACCACGGTTCTGGGAACACCATCACGACTAGACACGATACACTCGCAGCGTGAGCTCCTGGGTCCTGCTTCCGAGCTTCTCGAGCATCAGCTGACGTTTCAGAGCTTCTGTGGCACTTTCAAGACACACTCACGACCCACCCTCACTCGCATCGACGTACACACCGCCATGTGGGGGAGGTTCTTCGCCACCCGCGAGGTCAAGGATGAGGCGACGGTCCGCGCCGAGGCCGCAGAGGGGCAGGTAGCGGTTCTGGAGGCGGAGGTGGCGGAGCTCAAGGCGGAGATGGAGGTCATGGTGGAGGTTAGCGAGCTCGAGGCAGCAGAGGCCGAGATGACCGAGTTGAAGGAGAGGGTAGGTGCTAGGGGTGGTGGTACGCTGACACGGACAGGTAGAGGAGTTGAAGGCCGAGGCGGAAGCTGCTCGCAAGGAGGCAGAGGCAGCGAAGGCAGCGTCCAAGGCGGCAGAGGAGGGCCGTGCGGCTGCCGAGGCGGCGGGCAAGGAGGCTGAGGCAAGGGCGGCGGCTGCGATCCAGGAGGCTGAGGCCAAGGCAGATGCTGCTGTCCGGGACGCTGGGGCAAAGGCTGATGTCGCTACCAAGGAGGCAGAGGCAAGAGCAGCAGCTGCTGTGAAGGACGCCGAAGCAAGAGCCTCTGCTGTCACGGCAGAGGCTGAGGCAAAGGCCGACGCTGCTGTCAAGAACGCAGAGGCAAAGGCCGCTGATGCTGTGAAGGAGTCCGAGGCCAAGGCTGATGCCGCTGTCAAGGTGGCCGAGGCCAAGGCCGCTGCGGGTGTCAAGGACGCCGAGGACAAGTCAGCAGCTGCTGTCAAGGAGGCCGAGGCAAAGGCCGCTGCTGCTATCAGTGAGGCTGAAGCCAAGGCTGCAGCTGCTATCAAGGAGGCCGACGAGAAGGCAGCCGCTGCTATCAAGGAGGCCGATGAGAAGGCTGCCGCTGCCGCCACGCAAGCCGCCGAGGCTGAGAAGAAGAGCGAGGAGTCCGAGGCACGCGCAAAGGCTGCCGAAGCACAGACTGCCACTGCAAACGAGACCGCGCTCAAGGCCGAGAAGGAGCGCGACGAGGCAAAGGCTGAGGCTCAGGCTGCAAGCGAGAAGGCTGTCAACGCCGACAAGGCGCGCGAGGAGGCGGAGGTCAAGGCTGCGGCTGCGGAGGAGCGTGCTGCTGCTGTTGAGAAGGAGCTCAAGGAGGCAACGGCCGAGGTTGCTACCATCAAAGAAAGCGTGACGAAGGCGGAGCAGGAGAGGGATGCAGCCAAGGGCGAGGCAGTTGCCGCGTTGGAGCGCGCTGCAGCTGTTGAGAAGGAACGCGACGAGGCGAAGGCCAATGCCACCGCAGCCTCTGAACGCGCGACGAGCGCCGAGAAGGAGCGGGATGCCGCGAAGTCTGAGGCTGAGGCTGCGAAGGCGGAGGCTGAAGCCGCAAAGGCTGAGGCTAAGGCTGTAAAGGCTGATGCTGAGTCCGCAAAGGCAGAGGCAAAGGCTGCAAAGTCCGAGACTGAGGCTGCGAAGTCTGAGGCCGCGGCTGCTGCCGAGCGTGCTGCGAATGCTGAGAAGGAACGTGACGAGGCAAAGAGCCGCGCCACTCAGGCAGAGGAGCGTGCAGCAGGTGCTGGGAAGGAGCGCGAAGCTGCAAAGGCTGAGGCTGAAGCTACTAAGGCTGATGCCGATGCTGCAAAGGCTGACGCCGACGCTGCTAAGGCTGAGGCCGCGAATGCAAAGGAGAGCGCCGTCAAGGCCGAGCAGGAGCGTGATGCCGCGAAGGCTGCGGCTGAGGCAGCTCAAGCTGAGGCCAATGCTGCCAAGACTACTGCTACTGCTGCTGAGGCCGAGCTCGCAAATGCTAAGGCTGAGGTCGAGGCTGCAAAGGAGACCGCGGCCAAGGCCGAGCAGGAGCGTGACGCCGCGAAGGCTGAGGCTGCTGCTGCTGCCGAGCGCGCTGCCGCTGCCGAGAAGGAGCGCGACGAAGCCCAGACCAAGGCTGCCGAAGCTTCAGAGCGCTCAACGACTGCCGAGGGAGAGCGTGACGCCGCGAAGGCTGACGCTGAGGCTGCAAAGGAGGCCACAGCCAAGGTCGAGCAGGAACGCGATGCAGCGAAGGAGTCTGCAGCCAAGGCGGCGGAGGAGCGCGATGCCGCAAAGGCTGAGGCAGCTTCTGTATCCGAGCGTGCGACCAAGGCTGAAGAGGAACGCGACGAGGCGAAGACGATTGTCACCAAGGCCGAGGAGCGCGCAGCAAGCGCTGAGAAGGACCTCGAGGCAGCGAAGGCGGAGGCAGAGTCCGCCTCGGAACGTGCTGTTGCTGCTGAGAAGGCACGCGATGAGGCGGAGGACAAGGCCACCAAGGCTGCCGAGGTGGCTGCCAGCGTGGAGAAGGAGCGCGACGAGGCCAAGACTGAGGCGGAGGCTGCGTCGGCTCGTGTGACTGAAGTCGAGAAGGAGCGCGACGAGGTCAAGGCCGACGCTGCTGCTGCTGAGAAGGAGCGTGACGAGGCCAAGGCTGAGCTTGAAGCTGCATCAACTCGTGCCACTGCGGCTGAGAAGGAGCGTGATGAGGCTAAGGCTGCAGCTGAGGCAGCGACCACTCGCGCGACTGCAGCAGAGAAGGCCAGCGAAGAGGCCGCTACACGCGTCAAGGCCGCTGAATCGAAGGCCGCCGTTGCATCTCAAGTCGCTGCCAAGGCCAACGAGGAGCGCAAGGAGACTATCGCTGCCAAGCAGGAGGCCGAGGCGAAGGCTGCTGCTGCTACCGAGGCCGCTGCCAAGGCGGAAGACGAGTGCAAGAAGGCAAAGGCTGAGGCCGCTGCTGCTACCGCGGCTGCCGCAAAGGCGGAGGAGGCGCGCAAGGCGGCTGAAGAGGCGCGCGAGAAGGCCGAGGAGGAGCTCAAGAGGGCAGGAGGGAATCCTGAGGAGGTTGCTGGTAGGTTTGAGATTGAGGAAACGCTTGCTCATGCTAACATGCAGCTGAAGAGGTGAAGGAGTAGGTGGCCGCATTCTAGACGAGCTCCACTGCTTTCAAAGAGGTCGATGCGGCCATGAGCATGGACGTAGTGATGGATCTTGTGGATATGCAGTATACATTATAGTCACACTAATGCACCTCTGTCATTCTAGACCCCTTGTTGATCTCAGACGGCTCAGACGGCTCAGACGGAGCCAGATGTCTCCAGATGTCCTCATCACTTGGGGAAGAACGCTCCCACCACTCCTCCTGCGAACAACGTCGCTGCCGTGTACACCAGTACAGCGCCCTGTCGTCAGATGCCGTCGCCTACTGTAGTTCGCACTCACGAAGTTCGTGCTCCCATACGCGCCCGCTGCTCCTCTGAACGCTTCTTGCTTCAGCAGCGCAGTGGACACAGGACCGGAGGTCAAGTTGCCCACACCACGCAGCACAGCAAACATCGAGAACACAATGACCGTGAGGTTGCTGTCGTTGTCTGATATCAGCGATTGCAGCACAATCACACTCACTGCATATCTTCGTGATCATGCGCGACCAGAGACTGACAAAGCTCAGCGCAGTGAGGCCCCAAACCACCGAGAACGCAATGAGCAGCGGCGAGCTTGTCCCCAGGCCCCAGAGCGTGAGTGTGGCCACTGACGCGCCGACGCAGGAGCCAACGATGGTGATCCGGGGTGTTACGCGGTCGGACACCCATCCTGCCATTGCGTTGCCGGGTACGGAGGCAGCTGGCGTCAGCAGATGTAACCTATTCGATAGCTCACCGTTCATGATAGCGATCAACGCTGACCCATCCGGCCGTGTAGCATGCACACTCTCCGCGAACGTCGGGATCCACAGCGTTGGGTTGAAGTTGCCCATACTTGTCAGGAACAGCACCAGCATTCCACACCAGAACGCCCACGTCCCTGCCACTTTGTAGTTCAGGTTCATGCGCGGTGCGCGGACGCTGCCGTGTGTTCGTTGCGGGAGGGGCACGCGCCTCTTGATGAAGAAAAGGGCGATTGCGTTGACCAAACCGAAGCCGATGCCCAGGGACACCATCGCAGCGCGGTACCCGAAGCGCTTGAGGAGCGCGTTGACGATGATGGGGAAGAGCGTGCCGCCTACGCCTGTGCCTGCGAACATGATGCCTGCGGCGAGGCCGCGGCGCTGGTGGAACCATTCGTAGAGGAGTGTAGCGCACGGGAGGTAGAGGGCTGGTGTGAGCGCATGATTTCACAGCATAGTCGAAATCCACACTGTAGACAGCTCAAGAATGTCAACAATCAGCAATAGACTGATCAGCAGCAGCAGCAGCAGCAGCAGCAGCAGCAGCAGCAGCAGCAGCAGCATTGCAAAGTAACAGCACCGCTGGTCAGCAGCAGTCTCTTGCAGCAGTATCACTACTGAACAGGCACAGCACTTCTGATGAGCAGCCGTACCACTGAGCAGATTTTACCATCGCAGGCCGTACTCACCCCCCGCAAATGGATACAAGCAGCCGATAGTCGCGACCAGGTGCCCCGCTTTCGTCGCAAAGGCGGCTCCGATCAGTGACGCAGTGGATACCAGCAGGCCAAAGGCCTGGATATACTGCCGTTGTCTTGGGAATGCTGTGAACAGTCTGCCGTCAGTGTGGTGCGCAGGAGGCCACTCACGGTCCCAGAGGCGCAGTGCTAATGAACATAAGACCCGTCTGCAACGTCGACGCGAGCGTCAACGTGCTCTCGTCATCGGGAAACATCTTCGACGCCCAGTACTCGTGCAGCACTCCAATGGTATACGGCAACCCCCACACAGTCGTCTCGATCACCGTCGCTGCGAACAAAAACGTCCATGCCTGCCGTCCGCCGTCGGCGCGGGGGAGAGCAGCCGACACATTGTCCTCGAATGCCGGCGAGTCCGTCCTGTCTGGGCTGAGGCGGAGGCTGTGTCCATCGTCGGAGACGCCTGGTGTCGTGGGTATGGACGGTCCGATCTCACCGTGGCCAAACTGATCAACTTGCTGTAGCTCGATGCCTGTTGTTGTGCTGGTACTCATCGTTGGTTAGTCGCTGAAGTCAAGACGCGACCAGTATGAGCAAGCAATCCAGAAGCTTATGACAGTCACCAGGCTACAGGTTTGTCGGCGCTCGCTATCGAGTCGAGCGAGGTCCGAGCCGCGGCGACGACGAGACGAGATCTGAATCAGTCATCATCTTGCCCAAGTTTCTAGAAATCCTCGATGAATGCCGAGATCAGACGAGTCGATCCGGATCCGTGCCTGTGTCAGCCGGAGATTGCCGCGGAGAAACCTGGGCGGAGGGAATAAAGGAGGCCGAGGTGGAGGTGGTCCTGGTCCTTGTCGTGGGTAGGTTGGTGATGGGTGCTAGGATGCGTTGTTGACTTGTCCATTCGCCTGTCCAAGTGTCGAAGGCCTTCGTGATGCTGGCCACGCTTCCGCCTGAGATCCTCGAGCGGATAGCGTACGAGCTCATCCTGGAGGAGCGCACGCCGCCAGTGTCGCTCCTGTGCTCTTGCCGGACGATCTACGACGCGATATCGCCAGAGACGAATGCGAACTTGTACGCGCGCATCTTCAAGGAGCTGTACGACGTTGCGTCAGCAGAGAGGAGGTTGGGGGCTTTGTCGTCGAGGGACTTGCTGGCAGAGCTGCGGTTACGGTATGAGGCGCCTCGTCGATGGGCGGAGCGGTTCAACATGCCCACCCCGAGATACGGGCCGGGAGACGCGCACGAGGACGACGATCCGCTAGACAAGAGCTCGCGGCGGGCCAGGGATGCCTGGGTTGTGTATCTTATGCTTCTGGAGAATGGTGAGTGCGCAGTGGGAAGCGGGGAGTGCTGACGCGTATCCAGATGGGAAGAACCTGCCCCATATACTGCCACATGTGCTCTCACCTGACGCCGGCTATCCTGCACCTCTTGGCTCGGCTCCAGCGTATATCAGGAGTAACGGGTTCCCATCTAGGACGGTGGCGGACACATTGGATATGTGGATCGACTGGCTGCTTGATGACTATGGTGGGTGGGGTGGTGGAGATGTTTGGGCGTCTAGGCTGATGTTAGGTGTGAAAGCGCGGAAGCGGAACAGCATTCGACCGTATGTCTTCGCTGCTCAGGAGTATGAGCTCTGCTGGGCACCATGGACGCAGAGGCAGTTGCCTGTCGAGGTGCCAGACACGGCAGCTCCCTCTGCCTCATTCATGCAGAACCCAGTCCCTCAAGACCTGGGTTGCACGTTCCAGCACTTCGGACGCGAGATCACACTTGCGCCCCCTATGATCTCCCACGCTGCGATGCTGCGCTTCTTCCACAGTATCGGGAGCACCAGCACTGGTCTAGATACGGGCACGACGACACCGTCTGCAGGGGGGTCCGATATGGCGTCTGAACCAGCACTATCATCCTTCGATGTCGGCGCTGGCGCTGGCGCTGCTGACCTCCGAGCGATCCCTCGCCCGACTCTGAAGAGCAAGCACCACGACGTCGACTTTGCCCGCCTCCTCGCATGTACCAATGGCCAGGTATCACCAGGGCTTACACTGCGCACCTGGCGGGGCGTGTTCGCAGGCCTCTGGGAGGGCACATTCACATTTCTCGACTACGACGCATTTAGGGACATGCTCTCTGGCAGAGTCGAGCCGATGTACTTTGGCGCATATGGCGAGCAGGCGCAGGTATGGAAGCTGCGCGAGACGTTCGTTCGTCGTGGTGGGTCTCGTGCTGCACCAGGCTGGCCGTTGACCGGACCCATGACCAACGCCGGGTACCCCTCCGAGCTGCCTGCGTTTGCGCTCAACCCGAAGCAGAACTACCCGAACTTGCACCCCGACGACGCGACGATCGCCGATGCCCTCTCGCGGCAGCTGAGCGCGTGGGAGGGGTGGGAGGTGGTTCCGGATCAGGAGGTAGATGCCGTCCTGGCGTCTGAGGCACAAGCTCAACCTGCAGACACAGTAACAGTGCAAGATCAAGCATCAATACAAACGTCACAAGCCCAAGCACCAGCACATACATCACAAGCCCGAACACCAGCAAATTCTGCTACATCAGAAGCACGCCCCCACGCCGCAGCCAGCAACGACCTCGCCCTTCTCGTCACCGGCGTCGGCCACAGCGCATGGGGCCGCTTCGTGCTCACCGGCCACGTACGGCCGTGGGACGGGTTTGTCTACCTGGTAAAAGAGTACGCCCCCTTCCAACGAGGCAAGTGGGTGTACCGTGGCTATGTGCTCGGCGGCGGTGTCATGGTCGGCCGCTGGCGCGACTCTGTCACTCCAGAGGAGTATGTGGGGTATGAGGGGACGTTCATCTTGAGCAAGAGGAGCACATGGTGAGGAGCGCGTACAATTAAGCAGATGCCAAGCCAGCACTGCACTGTGTCTCTAGCATTCAGTTAGCATGTATCTAGTCCGAGACCATGCCATGCGGTTCAGTGCCTGCTGTCCATGTGTCAGAATGTCAGTCTCCATCACCAGTAGCAGCAGCATGAGCATTCCAACATCAACAGCGCTAAACTCAACTACTGCCTTCATGCATACTTCTCATCGGACGTCATAGCGCAGTCACTGCTGCGCATCTATTTCAACCGAATAGGAAGTTCAGTCCGAACCTAATCGCTCTCCAAATAAAGTCAATAGCTCGGTCGGTTATTAGCCCGAACCATTAGCCCATGTGCTTATTGATCCCGCTAACTGCCGCAGTACGCCGCTTACACCTGGCGGCTGATCCCCTTGGCGATCCTACCTCGGTTTGTCGTGAGGTTATCTGCTCCTCATCTGACATCTCGTTTTCCATCGCGCAACACATCTGAACTCGCTCGCCAGTCTGCCTACTGCCTAGTCTAGGCTGAGGCGGGGGACGCAGCACGCACTTGTAGTTGTACACATCTAGTGTTGAATCTGTACTACCCCGCGTGCCCGCCCGCCGGCGCCAGCCATCGACACCCCCACCGACTTTTGGCTCGATGCCGCGAGATCGCACGATACGGTCGTCAAGGCGGCACTCGAACGGCAATGGAGTAGGCAATGGGCATGTCCCGAGTAATGGCTTCGCCTCATCGTCGGCCAGGGTGCTGGGGCACACCGAGCCGCACTGCACCGTCGACACTGCGGACGAGTTCTGGCACGAGCTAGAGGCGGTGGTGACTCTGTCGGAGGTGCAGGAGCTGGCGATACTGGACAACAGTATCAGGATGTTCGTGACGTTCTGCGGCGCCTATCATGGTGAGTAGGGGGTGTTCGTGGTCGGTGCTGAGCTGGTATCCGGGTGGGCAGGAGGGGTGGCTGTGGCTGTCTGCTGCGGGCTCCCTGAGCTAGCCTCACGCGACATGACGGATGTCAGCAGTGTCGACAGTGTTGACCCAAACGACACAAATCAAAAGATGATACGTATTGCAGGGCTGACGACAGACCGATATCTGCGTGACGAGGCCGAGCGCTATGCCGCCGTGTCCATCCTGCTCGAGTCGGACCTCTTCCAGAGCGGGTTCAACGAGCGCATGGTCGGCGTGATGATGAGCGATGCCCAGAATAACACCAACCCCCACGAGCAGTACATCTGGTACCACATCATTCTCGAGTATGGCCGCCGCCATCCCAGTCTCTTCCGGTCACATCGCAAGTGGCAGAAGCTGTTGCCGACGCTGGGCGAGGTCGTAGGTCTGGACTTTGATGAGGTGAGTGTGATGAAATGAGTATTGAGTGTGGCTAACCCCCAGAGCTTCGTCATGGGCGTGTACCCGATAGAGAACAGGCTACGCCTACCCGCCGTCAAGCTCATGTACGAGGTCTGCCGAATGCAGAAGCTCGACGACCGGGAAATGGCCCAGTTCGACGACATGTTCATCGACCACCTGTTCGATCTCGTCGAGTCGACACGAAATCAGCAAGACGAGGCGCTCAACTATGCTGTGATCAAGCTCCTCGTCGCGCTGAACGAGCAGTTCATGGTACACACACTGCCGAAACGCGACAGCAGGCACCGCGCGTCCTCGACAGCCCTAGAGGGCAGCGGACACTTTGACGAGGGACGGCGACGCCGCGCCCACAGTGCGTCCCCAGGACCCAAAGCGCACAACGAGGACCACGTCGTCGAGGACACGAAACGGCACAACCGTGTGCTGGTCGTCCTCATGCGGCGGCTGGGCAACTCGCCAACTTTCGCGTCGAGCATCGTGTTCATGCTCAACCGTGCAGAAGACACCCCCGAGGGCATGTGCCTGCAGCTCCAGATCCTCAAGATCATCTACCTGCTGTTCACGACCCCAGGCACCAACGAGTACTTTTACACGAATGACCTGCACGTCCTGCTCGACGTCTTCATCCGGGAGCTGGTAGACCTAGACGAGGAGCACGAGGCTTTGCGGCACACGTACCTGCGTGTCCTCTACCCCTTGCTCTGCCACTCGCAGCTGCGCAACGACTCGTACAAGCGGCCACAGATCAGGCTGGTCCTCGACTCTCTCGTGTCAAACGGCCACATCCGCGAGGTGGACCCAACGACCAAGCGCCTCGTCGACCGCTGCATCACAGCCGCCAAGACCCAGCACGGTCCACCACAGGTGAACACACAGCGCAGCGCATCCGGCGCATCAGACAGCAGCGACCTCCTCTCTCCCACGTCGGCAATGTGCCTCGGCTCAGTGGCCGCCGCGCTACCCGGCCGATCAAACTTCACCGGCGGCGACCCAGTGCGCGTCGCATCGCTGATCGATGTGAGTGGGGCACTAGAGGACCAAGATCGACCCCGCCCGCCATCTAGCAACTCGACAGTGGCGGGCGGGTCGCCAATCGATCGGAGTGCGGCGTCCACGCCGCTGGACAAGTCCCAACAGCCCGCTCGCAGACGGCGCGCAGCTCCAGCACCACCAGTGAAACGCAAGCACTCGTCCGTATCTGCAACATCTACATCTACATCTGCGAACTCGGTCCTCTCGCTCGACAGCGACGACGAGGGCATCCCGACGGGCCCGCCGGGCGGTATCGTCAGTATTGGGGAGAGGGGTGTGCCCCCGCCTATCATTGAGGTGCATCCCGTCGCCCCGCAGGAGTGGATCAGGTTTTCGGCCTAGCCAACAAGTTGTATCCTTATAATCGGTTGTATCTCATGACAACGTGCGACGCGAGGGCACTGGTGGCCGGACGGTGTGTGAAGCTAAAGCTGCAGAGTGAGCAGATCATTCCGCAGCACTGACACTTGGGGCAATGATTGCGCCCATTATTGACACCTGAACACATGAGCCGATTATTGTCGCTTTATTGACATCAATGCCGATCTGAACATCACTACCATAGGCGCAGGCTAAATACACGGCACCGATGACGAGAGTGACTGCCATCGTTGATAACTTGAGCAACGCACGAACAAGAGGAAGGGCCCCTTTGCGCCTCTGTCCAGGCGCAACGCTGACGACACTCACGCTCCCAAGCACCACCTTCTAGACGCATCTGGAGTATGAGGAAGGGCAACTGCTCTTTGAGCTCTCACCTGAGAGTGCTCGCTCACCTGGACAGGTCACCACTTGCTCATCAGACAAATCACAATGGCAGAGACACTAGCGTCCCCGATCAGCCTGCGACGCGAGAGCGCGTCGTCAACTCTCTCGTCATCTCCCGACCGCGTACGGCAACTGACTGGTCCACTTGCTCGGGACTTCTCTGTCCTAGATCGCCTCATCCAGCTAGCGTCAGTGGCTGCAAGGCTGCGCTGACTGCAGACCGGATGAAGACGACGTACCGCTGCCTACTGTGGCGGTAGCAGGAGAGCAGAGTGTGGGCAAGTCGAGCCTGTACGTGGATGCTACATGGGTTGAGCTGCGTACCAGGTACCAATCGCTAACGTCAGGCTGTCGGCTTTGTGCAATGTTAGTACAGAGTACTCGAGAGCGCTCTTAGCTGACAGCCAGTGTCCGCTGTGGTGTTCAGAGCGCACTGCCACATTGTGCGTGGCACTAGCGGGCACCAACTGATACCAGTGGACCAACCCAGATCCACTCGAGGCGCGATGACCTGCCTTTCAATGCGTCGATTTACATCCAGTTCAGCAGTACAGTAGCTGATCGGCGCGTGCTGTTCGTGAAGGACGTCACAGACCCAGATGAATTGAAGGAGATGCTTAGGCTGGTGGGAGACGAGGCACGCCGCTCGAAGGACGGGACATTGCCGATCCGGTGAGACGAAGTGATGTGCAAAGCTCATGTCAGCACGTACGATGACCTGAGGTGCATCGCTGAAGAAGCACGCCTCAAGGGTCGCAAGAACTGGGCCGAGATCACGGAGAACGTCGTGGTGCTCGAGGTGAGCGAGTCACCCAACGATGTTCACTCTAGATCTCGGGACCCGACCAGCCCAACTTCTCCATCGTTGACTTGCCTGGTACGCGTTGACACGAGCATGCTGACGCCAGGCCTCATCTCAGGCAAGGGCGAGGCAGTCTCCAAGCGCCTGGCTAGCAGATACCTCAAGCGCTTGGAGACGCACATCCTCTTATGCCTTCCAGGTGGCGGGGGTGAGCTTCACCGACTGCTCGCACTGACGACAGCCGACCCTTCCATGCTCGTCCCCAGCGTCCAGCTCGTGCGCGATGCAGACCCGACAGGCGCAAGGACCCGCATCGTGGTCACTAAAGCCGACCAGATTCCCGAGCCGACAGAGTCGGCATGGGGCGATCTGATCCTTGACCGCAATGCGAACTTCACCCTGCGCCCAGGCATGGGTGTGTATCCTGCTCGCCTGAGGCTGCCTGGCGAGTACAGGTCGAATACGTCGTTTGACGACATCGTGGCGGTCAACGAGACGCTGTTCGACACGGAGCAGTGGAGAGAAGTTGCCAGCAAGGTCGGGCATGGACTCGGGCTGGGCCCGCTGGCGACGGCGGTGTATCGCGACTATGAGCAGCTAGTGGCTGCTACGTGCGTGATTGCGCCACGACTTCGGCTGACATCAGTGTGCCGCGCCTGCAGTGTCTGATTGACTCGAAGCTGGCGGCAGCGCAGGAGGAGTACGATCGGCTGCCGGCAGAGCCGGAGGACCCAGTGGAGGATGTGCACAACCTTGTCGCTGCTGTCAGTTTGGGGTTGGAGCAGGAGATCAACAACAGGGAGGACTTCTCCTCTCGTTTGCTCGAGGGGCAGAAGGCGTTGCAGGATGTGGTCCTGGCGTCCATTCCGGAGCCAGTGCCGCGTCCCAGAGCAGCTCGGGCAGAGACGCCTGAGATTGATGTTCCCGGCTGGCCAACAAGCCATGCGGAAGAGAAGCGCCAGTACATCGACGACTACCATGCTGAGCTGACCAAGTGCGTGGGAGGCCTAGTGATCGCTGACTGCAGATTCTGCAACGCGAGAAGCCCCCAGGTCAACCTCCAGACCGCGTGCCACGCACTGAAGCAGCCGTACATCGCGTCGTGGAAGGAGCTGTGCCTCAGATACAACAAGGAGACGTGGGACATCGTGGCCGAGGCTGCCGCGGTAGTCGTCGGTGAGGTGTGCGGTGACCTCCCTAAAGCGCGCCACAGAGTCCTGTATGTCATCAGCGTTGAGCATACTGACCCCAGGCGTGCATTGGGCAAGCTTCGCATCCCGTACGAGAGCGAGGGGCGCGTTGTAATCCAACAGCGACATGCGGGCGAGACTGCGAGGGCCGAGCACGTCGACGTGACCACCTCTCTCTGGCCGCACCACCAAGAGGTCTTCAACGCGTTCTCGGCGCACTTCTACGACGCGCTTGGGACCGATACACCAGAACGTAGTGGACCTGCTGCACTCAACCTCGCATTCGGTGGCCGCATCATCCCGCGCCGGAACGATGCGCCTGCGTCCTGGTCGCCAGAATATGTCGAATGTGTCTTGACGCTGGCGATCCTCACTACGCGGGAGCTGCAGCTGGGTGCGGAGCGCCTGTCGCTCGTGGCGCGAGAGATCCAGATACTGGTGCAGAAGTACCTCAAAGACGTAACGAAGACACTGCGCGCTGCTTTGGGACTGAATGAGCTTGACGGCAACTCCAAGCGGCTGGCGGCTGAGATGTGCGAGCCGGACTCGGCGATTCTTGCGGCTCGTGAGGATGTCTTGAAGCGTCGAAAGACGTACTCTGATCTGCAGTGAGTGATCCGCCGTCGACTCATCAGTCGTGCTGATGTCAGGAATGTCCTGGATGAGCACTACGCCTAGAGCATCCCTGCGTCGATGAGTCAAAAAGATAAGAAAATCAGTGTCTTGTGTTACCTTGGTATCTGTACATGGTATGCATGATCTATGCCTAGAAGGCCGCCTGGGCGACAAGCTTTGTAAGCTCTGCATCGTCAGTCATGCAACTTCGTTTCCACTCACGCTTAAGCTGCACGTTCTCCTTCACGACACCAGCCTTGACGTCGTTGTCGCCGTTCTTGGGCACAACCGCGACGTCACCCTCGACCTCCCATCCAGCCTCCTTGCACCATCCCGGGAGCGACTTCTCGTCGAGGTCAAGCCAGCGCGACAGCTGGGCCAGGCGCACCCGCGAGAATGACGCAGCGATCGACGACGCAAACCGGAAGCGCAACTTCGCTACGAGGTCCTTGTGGGCCGGGAAGTAGTTGGGGCTCGTTCGGAGCAGAGTAGCGGCCTCGCCCTTGCCGTTGAACTCGGTCCAGAACTTGGTGAACTGGCATGAGCGGACCAGGTCGTGCAACCGTTGCAAGAAGGGCATGGTCTGGATGAAGCTCTCGTCGTCAGAGTCGATGTCCTGCAGGATAGCAGCTGGGTCGCGCAGGAGCGCAAGGCAAACGTTGAAGTCTGGGCCGTGGACGGTCGCAATCAAAGCCTTTGTCAAGATGTGGATGATCACGTCCGGGTTCGACAGCTGCGGGTTGAACTGGTACCTAAGGTGAGCTCCATCTGGGCAACGCAGACGCACAGCTTCAGGATAGCCAAGTTGGCAAGCAGGTCATACTCTCCGCTGGCAACCTGGTTGTGGAGGTAGTCCTCCATGAAGGACAGGTTCGAGGGGTTATACCGGTCTTGTGGTCAGCACGGCGGTCGATAACATCGACTGGTTCACTTACCGACGCCATGGATGAGCTCGTGGATCACCTCCGTGCGCGACGACGGGGTGTGCCACTCGGACAGGTTCTTGGGAGGAACGGGTGATGTCGCCATGGTGTTGTTTGGGCGACTTTTGGGCGAGTGCGCTGTCTAAGTTGGTCTGCTCGTCGTTGCCGCTCGATCTACAAAAGAAGAGTTCGAGCATGGAGGAGGTGTAAAACGGGGCTTTTCTTATCAAACCGTGACGTGTGGCACCGGACGCGTCGCGGTCCGGTTGTTGTTTCGAACTCGACCGTCAATGACGAGCTGGCCGTTGTTAACGACGACAACAACAACAACAACAACAACAACAACAGCATGCACGCAACATGAGCGCCGGTGCCGATATCGCGCTGGGCACAAGGGTGCAGGTCAAGTCTGGGGTGGGAGTGGTGAGGTGGTCTGGCCTGAACCCGCCGTTCTCACCGACCGGCAGGTGGATCGGCATCGAGCTGTGAGTCGGGGCATGGGCATGCTGACCTAAGTGACACGCCGACAGGCAAGAACAACGGGTCTGTCAATGGCGAGGTGTACTTTGAGTGCGAGCCGAACTATGGCGTGTTTGTCCGTGCGAGCCAGGTCACTGTACTGCAGACCCCTCGAGCTGTATGTCTGAGAGTCGGACACCGCTGACAGAAAGGGACGTCCGAGCGCAGTAGCAACCGGGTCTCGCGCTTCCACGCCTGGTCGGCCAGGAGCGACACCGTCAGCAACGCCGACGCGTCTGACGTCTCGGCCATCGACTGCTGGGCCCAGCACTCCGCCGCGAACGGGGAGTACGTCGGCAGCGAGCTCAGCAAGTGGCACTGTGCGGCGGACCGCACCGCGACCGTCAACTGTGCGCCCTGCCGCTGGTGGACCTGCTGTCCGAAGGCCTTCAGCTGCGGCACCGAGTGCACCGGCTGCTGGGCCATCGGCACGCCTCGCGACTCTTGCGTCACGACGAGCATCATCGATCTCTCGCCCCAGCAGTACAACTCGAGCCGATGCAGGGCCGTCGAGCAGGGGTCCGACGCCGACCACAGCAGCGGCTGCGCCAACATTGGGTGTCAGACAACGCTCGATTCCCTCATCCTCGGCGACGTCGCCAATATCAGACTCGGAGCTGATGCCTCCTCCACCTCTTCCAACTTCTCCCCGACGACCAGAAACCACTGCTTCCACTCTGCCGTCACCTCGAGCTGTCCCGAGCTCGCCACATACCGGGAGGCCGTCTCTGATACCGCCGTCTCCAAGGATGTCCTCCACAGGTACGCGGGCAACGACACCAGCGACACCAAGGAGTCTTGCAGCGTCACCACGGCCATTGCGATCACCTCTGTTAGCAGCATCACCGCGACAGCCTCAGATCGACCTCACTGACCAAATCCATACCGATGTCGCTGATGCCGATCAAGCATCACAGGAACTCCCTATGGGTTCTACAGCAGACCAACGCCCGTCTGCTGCAGTCCCGTTGTCACCGAGGTTGGGTCGCTCGGCACCGCCTGCCGCGCCATCGAGTACCGAGCTGGAGTTGGCAGCCACGGTACATGCGCAGAAGAGAGAGCTGGACGAGCTCCGTATCAAGCTGCGCCTGCTCGAGACGCGTCGGGCAGAGGAACAGGAGCGGATCAAGACCCTGGAGCAGAAGGCATCTGAGGGAGACAGGCTAGCTGCGATCAGAGCGAAGCTACAAGGTGAGATGATCTTCGTGAGCAGTACTGACATCAGTCAAGTTCCAAGAACAGCAAGCGGCACTAGTCAACGCTCAGCGTCTGGCCCGCGACCTGCAGTCGGAGAATGCTCACCTAGAGACTCGTGCACAGGATGCGATGGACCAGCTCGAGATGGCGACTCTTGACCGCGAGGTGGCGGAAGAGAAGGCAGAGGCTGCGGAGTCAGAGTTGAGTCGCCTGAACGACAAGGTCCAGGAACTCGAGCTCGAGGTCGCTGTGCTGAAGGAGGAGAATGAGGAGTACGAGAAGCCGTTTGCAGGTTTGGATGGTGAACGCTCGTCGCTGGCATTCGTTCAACTCGAGAAGCACAATGAGCGACTCAAAGAGGCACTCATACGCCTGCGTGATATGTCGACCGAAGCCGAAAAAGAGCACCGCGCCAAGATCCACGATCTCGAGAGGGAGCTCAGCGCTCAAGAAGACCTCGTTAGTCGTCTCGAGATGGCGGAGGCCAAGCTCAGCAGCAGCGAGGCGCAAGTAGAAGACCTTAAGCAGCAGCTGGACGATGCTCTCGGAGCCGAGGACTTGCTCGAGGAGCTCACCGAGCGCAATCTGCAGATGAGCGAACGCATCGAGGAGATGCGCGTTACCATCGACGACTTGGAAGCACTCAAGGAGCTGAACGATGAGCTCGAGGAGAACCACGTCGAGACTGAGAAGCAGCTCGAGGACGAGGTTGACTCACTCACAATGCGACTGCGGGAGGAAACGGCTCGCTCCGCGGAATTGGAAGCCATAGTGTCTGACATGGAGGCTACCATCGGCCAGTTCCGCGAGCTCGTGGCCAACTTGCAAAGCGAGATCGACTCTCTACGCGTCCAGCAGGCCACTCAAGAGCATGAGAAGGCCACGGTCAGCAAGGAATCTCAGGCTCTGCTGAACCTCAACCTCAAACTGCAGAGCACAGCTGTAAAGACGCAGAGCAAGAGGATCGACGTCGAGCTGCAGAAGCTCGAGGCCGCACAGCTGGCGGAGCATCTTCGCATCGTACAGTTGTACCTACCCGACCCATATCTCGAAAGCGAGGCGGACTCCACCACCGCACTCCTGTTCTTTTACCGCGTGGCGTCTAAGATCGACATCCTGGTCAATGTCATCTCGGAGCTGCATGGGCTGCCCAATACTCTGCAAAGCATCTCCTCCGACGTCCTCGTCGGCGTGTGTGAGCTCCGAGGGAAGCTGCGCAGCTTCGCCATGCTCAATCGACGCTTCGCAGCAGTCATGCGCCGCGCAGAGCCGGAGCAGTACCTCAACTTCGGCAAGGTGGTAAACGAGCTAGTCGGCGTCGAGCCCAGGGTCGATGGCTGGGTTGCGGCCGTCAAAGCCGATGACTTCAGCGAGGGCGACTGCGCACGGGAGCTGGACAGCCTCTTGGCTCAGTTCAACCACCTAGCAGAGGTCATGTTCAACTATCCCAGCCTGGACGCAAGCGAGCAACAACTGGCTTTGGCGCACAGTCTCGAAGACGATCTGGACAACTTTGCCGCTGCCATTGCCTTTGTCGGCAATGCCGTGCAATCGGCAGTCAAGGATGGCGACATCGAGATCGACGTGGGCGAGTCCAGTCTGGAGACAGCAGTCTATGAGCCTGTGCAGCACGTCCTCACTCAAGTGCGGAGTGTGAAGACACCTGCTGGCAAGCTGGTTGGTGTCATCGAGGAGGCCGTCACGGCGCAGCTTGCCTTGCTTCCGGAGTTCACAGTGTCCCTGGTCAGCCTCCGAAACTCGGTCGCGGATGCAGTCGATGTCGCCGTTCAACTTGCGCAACGCGTCGGTGCTCATGTCGCATCTATCAGAAGCTCCAAGAACCCCCTTAAGCTTACCGACGTGAACGCAATCCTCACCGAAGTGACGCGTCAATCTGACGCCAATGCACAACCATGGGATGTTTTTAGCTCTCTCGTGACGCGCATCGGTTCCGAACTCAGCGACCATGTTCCCCACTTCCGCAACGCAGCCAAATCCGGTCAGACTGTCTCTCGTGAGTCAGATACGCGTCTCCTGCTAACAATAGTCGACGTGACCCCACCATGGCATGCACGCGTCGCTGCTATCAAGGAAGCAGCCACATTCAACGCCGAGACCGAGCGCACCGTTGCACGCTTATCTGAAGAGGTCAAGGATCTAGCGCGCGAGATCAAGCTCAGGGATGTGAATCTCGAGGAGAGCGGCGTGAAGATCGAGACCCTTGAGAGGCGCTTGGAGACCTCACGGAAGCAGGCAGACACCATCCTCGACCTCGAGACTGAGCTGTCCAAGGGCAAGAAACAGGAGAAGGCGTATGAAGACGCTATCCAGCAGCTTCAGACCGAGCTCGATGCGGCCGAGGCAGAGGTGGCACGTTTGAAGCGCAATCTCCCGGCCGGCGCTGATGAAGACGGCGATGTCCCTCTATTCATCGCCAACGCCGGTGGCGCCGATGCTCCTCAGCTTGCGAATAAGGTGGAGAATCTGCGGGCCGCCATACGCTTTTTGCGTTCCGAGAACGCTCTGTTGAAGAGCAAGGAACTATACTCCGACATGAAAGCGTTGCCAGTGTTACGACCTCTGCCAGCCAGTGTCTCGGACGTGCCGGAGCTCGACGCAAGCGGGGAAGACTCCGATGCAGACAGCGATGGACCTGCGACGCCGAAGCGTGTTCTTATCGCGCCGCCCGATGCCCGTCACGCGCTCAATACCGAGTCGAAGTTGCTCTTCCGCGAGGTCGCCAAGTTCGCAGCTCGGCCTCAAATCGTCGACATCTCGGGTCTGGGAGCCAACGGGCCAGCCTGGAGAAGCCGGAAGAACTCGCCAGAAATCCAGGTCTGGCGCATAGCTCGGGAGCGGCACAACCTCGAGTCGCGCGTCAGCGATCTCGCACAGCGAGTGGCAGCATTGCGACGATAGCCTCGCCACGAAACACTACATATACCACAGATATCCTCTTTCATACAATCTGGCATGATGCATTGTACCCCATGACTACCTCTTCTTGTACACACACGCGCGGAGGATCTCCTCTCCCGCGCGCACACGCTCATCCCACCCCGGCTCGCCTCTTGCAGGTCCAACAGGCACTGCAGTCTTCTTAGTGAACCTGAACAGCGTGAAGTGTGTGCTCGGCTCCTCCTGGTTGTCCAGCACGAACCCGAAGCTCGTGACCGCGTCCACAAACGCCTCGGTAGAAACGAAGCGCGAAGTCACCTCTGCAACATGGAACGTTCCGCTGCCGTCAGCCATACCTCTTGCTCCACACTCACTTCTGCTTGAGGATTCTTGCCGCCTCATGTATGCCGCCAATCCAGTTCGTGCCCATGAGACTGAGACAGCACACCACCACATCCACGACCTCGGACGCATGCGGATCGCCCTTCTTCTTCGACTTCCTCCCCTCGTCGCTGGATGCCGCCAGGCCACCCGGTCGTCCAGGTAGCGGCACATGAGTCAAGAAGTCGGCGCGCACGACCCACCCCTCGCTGCCACCACTGGCTGCGTTGTCTGCCACGCCCGAGTCGCCGACCAAGTCATACGAAAGAACGACCTTGCCCTTCGAAACAAGAGCGCGAGCCAGTCCTGCATCCCCACAGCCGAGGTCAGCGATGACTGTTCCCTTCGGCAAGGGGTTGAGCAACTCGAGGATATGCGGCAGCGGCGGAGATGGCCATGCAGCGGTTTGAGAGCGATGTGCGGCGTGGTACTGCTGTCAGCTGAGTCGGCGGGTGCAGTCGGCGGGTGGAACATACGTCGGCGAAGATCTTCGGGTCCTTCTTCATCATGGCGACGGCCTCGGTCGAAGGCGTGGAGTACAGCTGCTCGTTGATCCAGCGGAAGCGTGCACCCTGCAGCTTGGACCGCATCTGACGCTGCATGTCGGTCAGGGGCTCGACCGTGTCCTCGTCGGTGGGCTTGACCACTGGCGCAGGGAGGTGTGTCGGCTCAGGTTTGCCCTTGCCTTTGGACTTGTACATGGACTTGTTGTTATCATGCTCCGACTTCGGTGTATGTTGTTGTACTGAACGGGCCGCCTTGTCGCCAGAATCGTACTTGTTCGCGTTCGCCGATGTGCCCTGCTTCGTTGGTGTGTGTTTCGACTTCGGTGTAGAGCCGTCAGGCTTGTTTAGTGTCCCCTTGTTCGCCTTGTTGGGCGTGCCCTTGCCTGCTTTGCCTGGTGTGCCTGCACTCGGACCGCCCTTCGCCTTGTCTTCCGCCGGCTTGCGCTTCACATCACGTTGTTGAGGTATCGGCTGAGCTTCCGGCTCCCCTTTGCCCCCCTTGTTCTTCTTCTTCTTCTTCGGCGCCAGGCCGATTCCCTCATTTCCAGTCTTCTCGCGCACATCGCCCCGTTCGACCTTCTCGATGAGCTTCGCCAGGTTGGCCTGTGTTGCGCGCAGCTGGTCGTCGTCCTTACCCAAGGACGCACGCTTCCGCTTCTTCGCGCCGGGAACTGCAATCAGACTGGGCCCCGACGTCCCGCTCTCGAACGCTGATGGGAAGAGCGACATGGTCCGTGTTTGTGCAATGATAAGGTAACCGCTGCACAAGGTCACTCGACAACATGAAGTTCTGGAAATCTCAATGCGGGGCCCGAAATGCCACACGAGAATAACTCCGTCGTGAGGGTTGCCACCCAACTCTGCAACTTCAGCGATTGACGTTGTGTTCAGCTCTCTGTCAACATCAGAACACAATGGGTAGGTGACTTCTGTGTATGCGCTGACGCCAGATTATCAAGTGAGGCGCTAGGAAGCGGAGTGATGTGACTAACGGCAGAATCGCGCTGGCGCGAACAAGAGCGGCGGAGGGATGGGTAAGTGATTACGGGTTCGGGTTGAGCTCGAGCTTGAACTCGTCTGACAACAGCCGGCGCGTCCGAGTCGGCCGTCGACCGCCGCGAGAGGTTGCGCAAGCTCGCGATGGAGACGATTGACCTTGCAAAGGACCCGTATATCCTCCGGTGAGTGGTGATGAGAGGCTTCGCAGGAGGATGAGATGGCGGCTGTCAGGCGTCGCGGTCGAGCCTCACCTAATGCGGCTCCTCGGCGGCCCTGTGCTGTAAGCTGTATGGCGGTTCGACATCCTACTATGGACGCGAGAGCAACGGATTGCGTTTTGTCGTCGACGCGAGCGAGAGCTCGGTATCGTTATTCGCAGTAACATCGATGCTTGCGACAATCTCTCGTCTCGCTTAAACAGATCATGTAGTGGTCGTCTGGGAAGGTTGGCTGACAGCAGAACCCACCTCGGAACCCTCGAATGTCGCCTCTGCCTCACCCTGCACGTTAACGAGGGCTCATACCTCGCCCACACACAAGGCAAGAAGCACCAGACAAACCTTGCCCGCCGCGCCGCACGGGATCAGCATGAGCTGATGCTCAACGCGCCGCCACCGCCAACAGCCACAGCCGTGAAGAAGAAGACGTTCGTGAAGATCGGGCGGCCGGGGTACAAGATCGTCAAGATCCGCGACCCAGTGTCTCAGCGCTTGGGGTTGCTGTTCACCATCGCCCTCCCGGAGATCAAGAAGGGCGAGAGGCCCAGGCGGCGGTTCATGTCCGCATTCGAGCAGAAGCGCGAGGTGCCGAATCGCGCATTGCAGTATATGGTCGTCGCGGCGGAGCCGTACGAGACCATTGCATTTGCGATCCCGGCGAAGGACATGGTCGAGGCCGAGGAGGATCCGGACAGCGTGTGGGAGCACTGGGATGCGGACGACAACGTGTACTCGTGCCAGCTGCTGTTCAAGTAGAGAGTTGATGGTGACAGGGTTGAGAGGTATAGAGCATACCATGTATATCATAGCGACATCGTTCGGGTTCACTGCACCAGCGTTTGTGGTCACAGAGATCTTTGTGACGAGTCGACCTCTACTGCAACACACACTCTCAAGTATGACAAGATTCCACAAACCTCATGTGCAACAGGACAGCCGTCATTGTACTGACTACGTTTGCAAGGGGGCGACTCTGCAATTGTTGCCACAGTTGTTGCCGATGAGCACGCGACACAATGACACTTGGAGACATGCGTACACGACCGATTGTATTTCTGCGCCCCCCTTTCATAACTCCCTTCAAACACACTGCCCATGATACAAATGCCATGCCATGCTATACACGTCTAATCATCAATGACAATCACCTCGCCGCTGCCCTCCCCTGCGCCCTCGGGACGCGTCTCCGGGCTCCCCCTCAGGCGTGCGCGCTTCGCCTGCCGCTCCGCCCTGGCGCTCACGCCGTTGGCCGTACTGCTGTCGCCCAGGACCTCTATCCCATCGTCATCGTCGGACGCGAGGTCGATCGCATTCGCAGCCGCGCTTCCCCTCGCACTCACGCCCGCACTCGCATTTCCATTCGCACTCCCGCTGCCGCTCCTGCTTGCAGGCGCGGGCCGGCGCCTCCCCGCCACTTGTGGTACTGGGGTCGGTTCTGCGCTGCCTCTGCGAGGGACGCGTGGCGGTCTGCTCGTTGTAGCGCGAGGTGCGGGTGCCGGTGTAGGTGTGGCGGACGCCGTCTCTCCCTTCGGCTGAGCAAATCTAATGTCAGAGGGAATCTATGGTACGTACTCACTTCCTGACCCATTCTCGCGCGGTCGCGTCGTGCTTTGCCCTGTTGCGCTTGTACTCCTGCGCAATGTTGGGCACGAGCGGGTCGGCAGGGTTGGGATCGGTCAGGAGGGAGGAGAGGGAGAGGATGACTTTGTAGAGGGAGAGCGCTGGGGACCAGTTGGTTTTGAGGATCTGGCGTCAGCTCCTCCTTGAGCAACAGATCGTGCTGGGCTAGAGTAGCGCGATGTAGTCGTGAATATGTGATGGAGTGGATTCGAAGACTTTGAGAGGTCGGTGGGAGTTGTCGTAGCTGTGACGACTGCTACTGCGACCGATTCCACTGAGACCAAACCCCCACTGTACCGCTCCCACTGCGACCACCTCCACTTTCACAGCAAGTGCCACAACAACTCACGTCCAGACCTGTTGTTAGCAACAGCCCACCTCAACCCAGACCCACAGATAGCCCCATTCGGCGCAATGTTACAATGGTACACCTTTGTCACGAAATGCAGTTGCGGCGGAGTGAACCTGAGCTGATCAGCACGGCCCCCACACCCAAAAACACACGGGTACTCGTCCGGGATCGTGATGGCCACCTCAAACTCGCCGCCCTCGTACGCCGACCCCTCGGGCCCAGGAATAAGAGCATGCCATTTCAGAATGTTCGACTCATCCGGCCACAGCCTCAGCGCACCCAGGTCCTCCCGTGCTAGGTCTGCAATCTGCGCGGTGTCAGTGGCAACTGAGAATCAAGTGATGTACCTCTTTGCGTATGCGCTTTGCCGCGGTCTGCCGTTAGCACTGAGGCAGAGCAGACTGAATATAAAAACCACTCACGTCGCTCCCCTCGCCGCGACGGGCGGCCATGTCGCGCAATGCGTGAAGTCTGGGACAGGTTTGGATACAGTTGCACCATGCACTGTTGTTGCAGACGTCTCGGAAGGTTGGACTTCTGTGTGGATTGTATTTGGTTCCGCGGTGGAGGTGGCAAATGGAGGTGGTTAGTGGCATGGCAAGAGTAAGTGTGATCGTGTGAGTAGAGAGCAGTGAAGTCATGCATGAATTGCAGAGAAAAGAAGAATCCTCGTGATTAGAGCAGTCTAATTCTGAACAGCGCGATATGGAGGAGAAGGAGTTGTAAGGAGGCAGTTGATCATGTGAGGGATCATTCCTTGGGTTGGATCGGTATCGGAGTGGCCTCAAGTGCAGGAAACATCACTCTGGCTGATGTGGAGATATAGGGCTCCGATGAGGGTATCTCTGCGACCAGCGAGACGCCACAGACATTGCCTCAGCACTGACAAGGTGACACAGCACTGAGGAGTCTGACCCAGTGCCGAGACGAACTAGCCCTGTGGACTCTTCAGCACTGGAAATCGACCCAGCACGGAAATATCATTGAATTAGCAATGGCGAGTCGAAAGCACCGAGAGATCGACCCGACATCGAGAGACCGATTCAGCACAGAGAGGGTGAACGCATAACATTAACCGACCAAGTAGGGACACATCGATCCATCACTGAGGGCTCGACCTGCACTGGAGAGCTCGACCCAGCACTGAGGAGCTCAACTCGGCACCGAGGAGCGCGACCCGGCACTAAACGGGAATGGGTGGCCCTAGATTGAGCCAGCACTGACTGATGACAGATCGATCCAAAGTGACGAATCGACCCAACTCACAAGCTGACAGCTCAATTACAGCACTGACAGAGTCCGATCCAGCACGACCCAGCAATGAAGATTGACCACGATTGACACATTGACTTCACCCGGCACACTCGATCGCCCGCCCGGCCGCGCGCGCTCGACACACATGCAATGCATAATGCAGGACGCCCGCAAGCGCCACAGATGGCTCAGCCATGGGTTGGTACCAGATCCTGGATACCTCTATAGAAAACGGGGAGGGGGAGTGTTGGTTGCTATGCTTGGGCTGTACACTTGCAGCACGACACGGAGCTGCTGCTGCTGCCAGCCCTGCTGGGAAGTATGAGAACAATGTCCGGGAGAGTGCACGCTTGCAGAGCAAGCAAGCAAGCGAGGCGATGGCGCGCTCGGCGCTCAGCGCGAGGGAGGGACGCCGCCCCGGCGTCCATGGCCATCCTCTTATCCACAGCCGCCGGCCATCATCTTGTTCCTGGGCCATGTCTCGCCTGTGTGAGTCAGCATTGACCGAGTTTGGATTTCTTATCGCAAGACACCCACCTGCCTGGTCCCAGGTTGAGATGTTCGGGTTGTTGAACACCGCCTTGTGGCGCTCGATGTATGCTGCTGTTGGGCGGTCTGGGGTTAGTTTTGGGCCATCGACCACACAGAACACCAAGCGATACACCGCGAGGAGCCCTAAGGCATCACGCAAAGTGCAGCCGTGGCCACACTCACCTTCCGGGTCACAGCCGATCGTGCCGTCCTCCCGCTGATACACGCGGACATAGTCGATACGCATCTCGTTCGGCACGATGAGGTTCTTAAAGTCGACATACTCAAAGTTGTTCGACATGCCAAAGTTGAAGATGAGGTACATCGGCTCCTGGGAGATGAGGCGCTGGCCAACACCCGTGACTGGGTTGGGGCCTATAGCGGACGGATACATCGTCCAGGCGTCCTTGCCCATGTTGATCCAGTGGATGTACCCCTCGCCGTCGGCGCCGGGCTTCTCAAAGTCCGAGACATACTCGAAGCCAAACTTGCCAAACTTGCCTGTCGTCGGATCGGACGACGTCTCGTTGCTGTAGATGTACTTCTTCGTGTATGACAGACCCGAGATGGCCTGCTGGTAAATCGAACCGAGGTAGGTGTTCCAGTGTGTCACGTCGTGGTCGTAGACCTTGACGTCCTTTGAGCCGTTCTTGAACTGGTAGTGCTCGTCGTAGGGTGCAACCTGTGCCGATTGCGACACGACACCCTCGTTGATCTGGAGGTCCATCTGGGCTTCGATCATGTCAATTTCGACACCACCGCGGCCCACACCCTCGGGGCCGGGGTGGTCACCAGTGCCTGGGCAGTTGCAAGCCGACAGGCGCTGGCCGGGGAGGTAGGAGAGCGAGTAGTTGAAGGAGGGGTCGCCGGCCGTGTAGGCGATCTCGGGAAGCCTGGAGCCGTTGTGCTTCTCGTACGTCTGGTTCGGGAGGATGCCGACGTCGCAGGACGAGTACGAGTATGGCCACATGCCGTCAGAGGTACCACCGTAGCCGGCGCGGACGAGGTTGCCCATCGTCCAGATACCGGGCCAGAAACCACCCGTGTTGGGCGTGCCTGGGAGCGATGCCATGACCTCAAAGTAGGCATTGCGGTGGAAGCAGAGCTGGTTCCAGGACTGGATCATGCCTGACCTGAACATGAGGCCATTCGTCGGCATCTGCTTCATGGTGAGGACGAGGTGGCCGTCTTTGGTTGTTACCTGGCCGGGGTCGTACCACTCGAAGTCACTGGGACGTTAGATACACAGTGTCGATAAGCGAATTTTACTCACTTCGTTGGCCAGTAGTGGATGTCCACTGCAGTGAAGTACGGGTCATCGCCTGGGTAGAAAGTACGCCCCGGCTTGTCAAACTCGTCAGAGAACACCAGCTTCCACTGCTTGCCATCCTTGCCAATGTGCGGCTCGTTGATGTCGATGTACTTGCTCGTGTCTGGGTCAATCAAGGCAGGGAAGCCCGGGATCTCTGGCACCTGGCCGGACCCATTCAGACCTCCCAAGTTGAAGCCAGCTGGTCCTTCAGGTCTTGCACTCAGCTGGTACGCGTTGATGATGGGGTAGCCTGCGAACAAGGTCACGAATCCGGCCAGGAGCACAAACAGCGCGAGACCATTCAGCCATCCTCGCCACGACGACAACGTAAACGGCGTTCGGAGTCCATTTTTCATCTCATCTGGGGTGAAGGTGTGCAGCGCGTCCTCCTCGTCCTGGTCCTTGATCACAGAGTCGTACTCGACCTTTCCGTGGCTCAGCGACGACGAGTCGACCTTGCTGCTGCCGGCCCATGATCGCTGGGGGACTACACTGGCTGCTGAGGGGCCATAGCGCGTTGCGGAGGATATGGAGGAGGCGCCGGATGACTGGGCGTAGCCGCCGACTGCAGAGCCGCTCGCAGATGGCCCGTAGCGCATGGAGCCTTGGTCTGTGTGCTGTTCTGAAGAGTCGGACAGGCGATTATACATGCCCGCTGGCGGGTGCGCCGATGCCAGGAGCGGTGCTGATGACGTTCCGCTTCCTCCAAACTGGAACCGGGGCATACGCAGGAGTTACAGTTGGTGTATGGCCAGGAGGCGCGGTGGGAGGTGGCGCGGGTTGTGAGAAGGGGATATGTGCGTTGTGCGCGTGTGGATACGAAGTGAAAACGGGAGGCAGGTTGATCGTATCGTCGTGCGTGCCAGTGAGGGGGAGTGGAAGTGTAGTGTGGTGTTGTGTAGTGATGTGTTGTGTGAGTGCAGGGTGCAGATTGCAGTGTCAGCGCGTGAAACCAGGAGTGTAGAAAGGGCGCAGTGTGTGCGTGCAGTGGAGTGTATGGTTGGTTGTTCGTGATGTATGTGTGTGCACTTGATGTGCTATGTGCTGGGCAGGGACACTGTAGATGGATAGAGGCAATGAAGAGAATGCCTAGTTGCCTCGATGCAGATGCAATGCAGATGCAAGGGCAGCAATACAAGGGCAGACACGCAGACAGATTAGCGCACAGCTCGCCCTCAATGTACCAAGCAAGCACGAGCACAGGGAATAGCATACAAGGTGCTGTGCGATCTCTGCGCTTTGCGCGTCCAGACCACCAAAATCACACACAGGCTTGTGCGCTTGGCAGATCGGACGCGTACAGCGACCCAGCTTCATAGTCACGCCTCCTCATCCATTCCCATACACCACTCCCCCATACTTGCTGCACGCGCATACGCTGCGCGCATGCTGCATGCATGCATGCAGAACTCACAATCTTTGGTGCTTTGAAGCCTCCGCTCCGACGAGAGCCTTGGTTGCGTTGAAACATGGACGATTGCGGCTGTGGGCTGGACCGCGACGATCCAGACGTAGACGCAGATGATGCAGAGGGGCGAGGTTGGGGTTGAGAACGAGCGTAGGTGTATGCGGGCACAGAATCCTGCTGCGCCGGCAGGGGCATGGGCGGTGTCCGTCCCCGATCCTCGATCTGTCCTGCGGCGAGCTCGTGCTGCGCTGCGGCTGGGCGAGGGGAGGCTGATCTGCTTGATCGCTTGGTCGCTTGATCGCTTGGCTTACGATGCCAAGCGCGGACGCGAATGAATAGGGGTGGAAGAGAAAAAGGTCAAAAGGTTGCTCCGTGCGTGTCGTCACCAAGAAATGGAGTCCAGTCCGATCTGGCAGCCACAGATCAAGTCTTTAGGAGGACTCTAGGAGGCAGAAAAGAGTAGTAGATTGGGTAGGTCGAAGATTGGGTTGACCTCGATGGGTTGAATTACTGTCGCTTCCAACGGGCTCCGTGCGCAGCAAGCGGCAGTGGAGGCTAAAGTTGGTGAACTCGTAGCACTCGTAGAACTCGCTATGGATGAGATAGGTGGCGGTTTGGATACAGGGGGTACTGCGCACGACGCGTGCAATGCAGCCTTGGCGATTAGGAGGTGCGATGTAGGTAGGTGCAAGTGCGGGCTAGGTGTAGGTAGGTGCTGGTGAAAAGTGAGGTGGTGTGTTCTGCTATACCTGAGCAGCAAGCCAGGGACAGTTGCCTATGCCTGATGCCTGATGCCTGGCCTGGAAGCGGGCCGTGGGTAGACGTAGGACAGGGGCGGATGTATATCGCCTGAGTACAAGAGTGATGCTTGGCAGTGGTACCAAGACGCGGCGCGATTGTGGGACAGGAAGTGGTACAGGGTGAGCTGTGATGCTGCGTGCGAGATGCGCGAGATGAGTGGTGATGCTGAACAAATGCGAGCTTGGTGTAGGATAGGATAAATGCAAGTCCAGACCACATGACATGCAGGACACGCATATCACGCATCGAACACTGCAGAATCCTCAATGCTGGTAAAAACGCGCACTGCCTGCTATCTTTGGTATCGATTCCTATTGTCAACAGGAATGACGAAAGGGTCGAAAAGTCGGCAGGGGATGTCACTGCGATCGACCTAGCGAGGGAGCGGTACTGCAGTACTGGGGCTCGTGTGCTCTGCCGTCTGCCGTCCTCGTCCTAGTCAGATCTGTCAAATTCCTGCTCTGCTCCATCAGCCGCATAGAGTTGCCTTGTACACTGCACATTGCCTATTGCGTCGTTCACTGCTGTACTTTTTCTGCATCTCCCCTCCCTGCCAGGGGTCCTGGGTTCCCGACCCCCCGGTGCCCGTGGCGCTCAGGGTTAGTGCGCAGGCCCAGCTCCACCGCCGCCGGCTTGGCCGTCTCCCTCTGGTCGTGCGCGTCGGTAGAGCTCCAAAGGCAGCTACGTCAGGAGATTATTAAGGGTATAATAATCACATGGCCCTGAGACAGGGATCTGTCCGTCTGCAGTGAGGTAGGAGCCCTGTTCCTTGGGCCTCAAAGGCTAGCGCGTTCTGCGTACAGCATACATGGGGATGTTGACCCCATAGACGCAGAGATTCTCTCGAGCTGGATCGAGATCTGCACAGCACATGTCCATTGCATGCATTGCGCATTGCGGATTCGCAGATCGCACTGGCGCTGCAACGCTGCGTTTCGTGTAGCTGCGTGCAAATGGTATGCGGTACCTCTGTATCACTTCCATATGCAGGTGTTTCAGAAGGCGCGTGGTACATGGTACACCACGGATTACGGACGAGACGACTACGCGACTAACGCGCTCGACACACGGCCATATGATATCGATGCACGCTTCCAGCTCCCCGTCATGACTGTCATGACGACGGGCGACGGGCCAGGTATCTATCTGCACACGCAATGTGGCCAGAGGAGTCACGTCACGTCGCGTCGCACTCGTGCACTGCGTGCGTGCGTGCACTCGCGCGTCGACGACGACGCTAACAGACATCGGGATTTCAGGGGGCGGGACGAGTGACGCCCAGGTATGGCACATGTCCACGCGTCAGAGTAGTTAGTATCAGTAGAGCCGTGTCCGTGTCGTGTCGTGTGCTAGCAGCTAGCGAAGTTGGCCTAGGTGCCGGTTGCTATATGTGTCCGCGAGTGTGCAGGATTGGTGAGCAGGCGTAATGCTGCTGGCGCTCGGATCACCAGGGACATGGGGAAGGCAAGCTCGACTAGGACTAGTCGCGTCGACGCGTAGTACCTAGTATCTAGTACCTAAGCTCACGGCAGTCCCGTCTGCTTGGGAAGGAGTAGGTGGGTCTAGGCACCGTGCTGGATGCGGCCGCCGGATGCTGTCGAGATGAGATTTGATGCTATATTGCTGATCATGCTGTTCATGCTGTTCATGGCCTGTGGCTCGTAGATACATGGGTGTCTCGCAGGCTGTAGCGCTTGTGAAGGATGTATACAGTAGCTCGTGGGAACGATATGACTCTTGTAGGGTCAACGAGCGTGTGCCTGTCTACTCAGTGGCTCAGCCCACTGTCATCTAAGAAGCTCACGAGTCACGAGAGCTTTCGTGCAGTTGCTGGTGGGCGACGGTCGCGCGACATGAAGGCTTATCATTGTGACGTGTGGGACAGGTGTACGATGTGAAAGCGGACAACACGACTGACCTTCTGTCGATGTGGCGGAGAAGATGTGCTTTGTGATACATCTGATTCTTGCCCCAGCGTGCTTGTGAGCAGAGCATGCACATCGCTTATGTTCTCGCGCCTCGTGTCCTACTCCACCTACAGCTCCGCTACGCCAGGCTGTATTGCAACATCTTGACTGGCAGCGTTTTGAGCAGATGGCGAGCTCGGGCTCGCAACCTACGTTTGGCTAGTGGTTCCTCCGCTTCGTAGTCGCAAGCTTGTACTACCTCGCGAATGCAAGGGCGCCGCATCACGCACGGAGTGCAGCTTGCGATGCTCATAGTGGATACCGGTGGCACCTGTGCCGTACTCATGGTATTCTATTAGGTATTGCATCAGGATTAAACTGCAGCTTGGAATCCTGATGTTGGGCGTCGCAACGGAGCAGACTTCTCAATCGAGTTCCTGCTGTGTCAATGAAGTATCAATGTCACCCTTCATGTCTACACTGCACAGGAAGCTGGAAGCTCGCGTAACACTGAATAGGAGTTATGGCTCGTGCTCGTATGACACCCAGGTCACAGCAGCTGACGATGCTGATATCGACAGCGAGTGCAAGTGAGCGGTGCCCATTCGTGCAGGGTCGTGCTCATACGCCTTGTGCACAGACCGCACGAAGGGCACTCCAGGAGTCAGAAGAGATGTTATGTCAATAGCAGTGAACGAGAATGGCCATATAGTCGCGTGAAAGCACAACCACACAGCGAGGCGTGCGGAGTGCACATTTCGATCACCTTACAAGGTCTTCCGTGGTAGCCCCAGCCCCATTCTCCAGCTGCAACCACTCAGCCCTGTACACCCATCCAGCGTCGGGAATGTGGCTACACCATGACTGTGCTTCAAACGCAATGCATCTTGACTTGTTTCTGTAGGTAAGTAATGACCCCAACAATTCTACCAAAAGGCAACAAAAAGCAGTCGCCAAGCGAGCAAGCTACCGCTTGTCGACGCGCGCAAAAAACTTGTCCACTGGCGGGGTCGAACCGCCGACCTTACGCGATCACCAATGTGAAGCGTACGCTCTAACCAACTGAGCTAAACGGACCGGATTACTTGCTTGTTGTCGCTCTCCTTGGGGATGCTATATTCCCCTTGCTCGGCTGACCCACGCCGGGGGCGCCATTCGCGTCGCGCTACTCGTCACCCTCCACCGTGCTCATCCACCCGTGCTCGTGCTCATCCACCCGTGCTCGTGCTCATCCATCATCGTCCACTCGCCGCCAGAGACCTACTGCTTGCTACCTTCTCACCTTACACTCTCGTCTCACACCACTTAGTAGCATTTCAACCGAGTATTGGAACATACACCATGGGGCAGGCGGAATCCAGCGTCTTCAACAGCCTAGAGCGGAAGTCGAACTGTGCGTTGCCGGGAGAGTGGGTGGCATGATGCTGATGCTGATGCTTCTCGTGTGCGTTGCCGCCGCTACCTTTGTCAACGATATGTATGACCGCCATACCTCTCGAACTTGGTCATGCGGTCTTCCGATTCTGACTCGACGTTACGTCCCCGCGCATGACCACGCTCTGCTCCTGCAGTCTCGGCGCCGGAACTCTTGCGGCTCAAGAAACGCTTCATGAAGCTTGACAAGGACGGCTCTGGCTCGATTGACAAGGACGAGTTTCTCCAGATCCCGCAGATCGCGACGAATCCGCTAGCGCATAGGATGATTGCCATCTTTGACGAGGAGTGCGTACTGCCGGAGAAAGGTGGAGAGGGGGTGGGGCGGTCTGGGGTGGGGAGGTGGTGATACATGAGCTGGGTCGTGTGGGACTAAGTCGGCCTTGTCGGTGCTTTCACGTGCTGCTTAAGTATCACAGGCAGTATAGCTGCCAGCTGTCCGCCATGGAGCACCACTATGACAAACGCCTAGCCCAACGGTAGAGAGGGAGTTCGCGGCTGACAAACAGTGGAAGCGGCACCGTCGACTTTGAGGAATTCGTAGGCGGCCTGAGCGCATTTAGCTCCAAGGGTGGACGAGACGAGAAGCTGAGGTGTGAGTGTGGTCGGGAGTGAGGAGCGAGCAGCAAGCGGCGGACAAGCGCAGGTTGCAGGTGGGGTGGGAGCGCTAGTAGTCCACATGGCCTGTGTTCGACATACGGCGGAGCTCGTCATGACCAGATCAGACCGTTTGATTCTAGGCTACGGAGCGGCTGATCGATTCTGGGCTTATCTTGTGATCATGATCAATCGCTCCCAATCTGCGAGCGCGAGTCGGCAGGCAGCCTGGTTCATGAATCAACATGGCCCGATCTGTCCTTCACGTGCTAGTCATTTTTGCCTGATCCCCTATAAGCTATTTTTGAGACGTGACCGACTTGGAAATTATTGCTCCAACTTGACCATTCAAGCCCATGTCCACACACCAACGCCAGTCGCATTCAAAGTCTACGACATGGACCGGGACGGGTACATCTCCAACGGGGAGCTCTACCTCGTGCTCAAGCAGATGGTCGGGAACAACCTCAAGGACCAGCAGCTGCAGCAGATCGTCGACAAGACGATCATGGAGGCGGACAAGGATGGGTAAGTGCTCTAGAAGGCCGTAGGCCGTTGAGGGAAGTGTGGTTGTCGCTGACAGCAGCGACGGGAAGCTGTCGTTCGAGGAGTTCACAGATATGGTGGCGAACACTGATATTGTCAAGTGAGTGTTCGCGAGGGGTGCTGCTGACCAAAGGCAAATGACCCTGGAGGACCTGTTCTGATTGTGCAATGCCGAGCACATACCCACGACCAATGTTACGATCTGCATAATGCGCCAGGCAGGCGAAGTGCTGTCTCGGGGAAGTCGACGAGTTTCACGTTGTCGAGCTTGTGACCGGATGCGCACGTATGCTCTGCAACTGTCAGTCACTGCCACGGGTGAGGCAATGGCTTCGATACCTCTTGACTTCCCAACCGCTATTACTGCCGCTCTCTGCCATCGCCGTTGACGTGATCATTCACTGCCTCCCCCCGAGACCCGATGGTCACACTCTGTCTCTTCACTGCGACTGCTATGTTCACTCGCTAACGTTTTTCGTGCATCTCAGGACCGAGGCAGGTATCACCCGTTCTGACCTGCTGATGGCTGACATACAATATCATGGGCACCACTTGCTTGCTGAGTGATAGCTGTCACAAAGGTGGACAATCCGCCGCCCCAACGTCCCACAACCACGATGCACCTGTGCATAACCCAAAATTGACGAGAAGCTATGGATCCATCTTGTCATTAACCGACGTGATTCCTAACAGCAAGGAACACAATTACAGCAGCGAGCGTCAACACGATCTGGCATCAGCACTCCCTGCCTTCCTCCTACACCATGTCTCGCCTCGCCGCCTCGCCGGCGGCTCAGCTCCGCCCGGCCCGCACTCACCACCACGAACGGCACCAAGAACATCGGATTCCGGAAAATACTCCTCCTCCGACTCCTCATCCACTCGCTCTCGTGCTCATACCCCTTCGCGATGCTGAAGCGCTTCCAGAAGTCCACAGTCGAGTACACGCTCTTCCTCGCCCCCGGGCCAAGCGCGCTCCTCCCGCCAACCCTGGGACCAGCACGGCGCGCGCCCGGCCAGAACGGCGTCGTCACTTCCTGATCCCCCTCGCGGAACGTCGCCTGCTTCTCCTGCATGCTGTCGAAGCCGCGGATCGACGCATTGTCCGACACCGACGACAGCGGCGACGGCGAGTCGAGGGGCGAGAAGCGCGCCTGTGGCGGCGCAGCGAGGAGGGGCGACACCGGCGCCTGGAAGAGGGGGATGGGTGCGTGGGCTGGGTGCGGCTGAGGATGGGCGATCGTCAGCTGGGGCTGGGGATGAGCAGTAGTCAGCTGGGTATGGGTGAAGGTCATTTGGGAGCCAGGGCTGGGAACAGGCGAGGGTGTCGAGGGCGAGTAGGCGGCTTCGTGTATATTGGATGAGGGAGTGCGGGGAGGAGGAGTAGGAGTAGAAGGTGTAGGGAAGGCAAGGGGGGCAGGCGGGGTCGAGGTGTGACAGCCGTTGACCTCAGCGTGATGCTGGGACCCGCTGTCGGTGTCCTCTACCTGCCCCTCGACGCTGCGGACGCGCTGGTGCGGGTCGGCGGCGTGCGTGTGCGCTGTGATCGTGTTCGAGCGCCCGGGGCCCATGCGGGGTTGGTCCGCGGTTTGGGCGGGAGCCTCGTTAAGAAAGAGGGAGCCGATCGAGGAGAGGTTGACCGAGTTGCGGGTCTGGTCATCGGTGAAGGGGTTGGCGGGGCGGTTGGACCGGGGGGTGTCGTACTTCTGCGGGATGCGGACGGCCATGGCGGAGGAGAAGAGTTCTTGGGAGGGGCGGCGGGCGTGGAGTTTTGTCTTGTCGTTGCCAGCGGTCGTTTTCGATAGCAGTCGTTGAAGTAGGGTGTATGAAGGGCGGCGCGGGTTCTGAAGACAGTACTCTAAGTCACAAACGGAGCTCGTAGAGGTGTGCTATGGAGAGGCGTCAGGTAGAATGGGTCCTTGCTAGGAAAGTAAAGATATGGGTCGCGTAAAGCAGAGGTAGAAGCTGGCGTGGGGTTAAGGAGTTGAGGAGGAGCAGGCAGGAGTCGAGGCCACGACGACGTGAAGAAGTTAACGAGCGTATATAAGGAGCGTGGTCGTGTCGTGGCAGGCAGAGCAGGCAGCGAAGCGTAGTAGAATGAGTAAAGCCAGTAAGCAAGATGCAGTAAACGTTGATCAGCTACACCGTACGCGCACAAGAAACAGAAACAGATCAGACAGTGTTCCAGAAACACAGAGCGAGGCACAGTGTCTTGCTTTCACCTGCCACTCACGGACCAGCACGCGTGGGTCTGTTCGCAAATTGCGCAGAAGCATCACCGCCTACGTCGTCGCACCGTGTACGAGATGTAAAGGTGATCAGTGCGCGTGGGACTCGTGTTGATGAGAGGATGTCTCGAAGGAAGTGCACTAGGCTGGGTCGAGGAAAATCTGAGGGGGTGGAAGAGTGATGTGGCGGAAGGGTATGGGTCAGAGCGTAAGCCATTCCGGATGGTGCCGGCACTTGTTTTAGATGGCACAGACCTGCCACAAACTTGAAGCCTTGGTGTACATCTTGGTGACAGCGAACGAGTAAAAGCATACAGCAGGTCATAGGCAGTACGGGCATAGTGTAGTGGTGCAGACGAGAAGTCTCAAGAAGCATTGCCCACATCGAGAAGCCATAAGGACCAGGTGCTGTGAGGTGCGATGTGTGACTGTCGCAGTTGCCGGGTGATGAGCGGCGCCGGAGGCCTGAGCGGGACGCGTCTCGGGCAAGCGCAAGCAAGTATCGCCATGATGTGCGTTTCGTTCGGTAGTCTGTGCATGCACAGTGTCGCAGGACTGGTGCTGGTGCATGTACGCGAAGGTAGAGCTGACCCATTACTCATTCTTCATCATCACACCGCCTGGTTGGGTGCCACGAAGGGTACTACCAGGATGGCTGCATCACAAACCGGATCATCTTGTCAAGGCAGGCTTCGGGTTGACCCATAACAACCTCGCTGTACGATGTTTCGTGCAGTGTAGAGCCCCTCCTGTACAACTAGAACATACATCGTGCCAGACTAGTGTATGTTCATATATGGATACACCGACACCGGTGGATGCGGCGGATCCCGCCTGGCAGGCAGGTTAGCGGTGCTGTTGCTCCTCGTCGCAAACGAGCTCGGCGGCCCACTACCCGACCCGTTGCTCTTCGACCCTCCCTCGTTCTCAAACTCGCGCAGTGCATCCCGCAGGCGCGCATACCCTGCTGCCATGCCCGCGCCTGCCGCACCTGACATTGCGCTCAATCTGTGACCCGCTCGCTTGGCTGCCTGATTTGGAATCCCGGGAAGACCTGTGATGCCTGGGTACCCCGTGATGACTGGTGTTGAGGTCCCACTATCGTCACCCAGGTCGTCCAAGGCGAACGAGCGGGAGAACTGAGACCAGTCGCTCCGCTGGGCCAGATATGGGCGCAAGAGCCGCGCATCGATGCGGCCAAGATGCGACTCCGTCATAAAGGAGCGCAGCACCTCGGGCTGCACAATGAAGCAGTTACCCAGTTGCCGGAGCATGACGAAGCGGTCGTCCAAGGCTGGTATGTCGAAGGCCGTGATCGCGTCCTGATATGACGCCAGGTCTTTGGTCAACATGAGACCACCTGTGGGGTTGACTGGGAAGCGTTTGTAGTGATCCAGCAAGAGGCTGTGGAAAGATATTCCAACCTCAGTCAGGACAGCCTCCTCGTTCTTCCCGGTCAAAGAGTTGCTGACAACGTCCTTGACCTTGGCGAGGAAGTCGCAACACAACTCGCATGGCTCGGTATTGGTGCGGGCAAAGGACAACTCGTCATTCTTCGGCTTGTAGTCATTGCGCTTTTGCTTGGTCAGGAGGAAGGCCAGCCAGTTGGTGATGCAGTCGATGGCCTTGAGTACGACAGCGTTGATCTTGTCCTCCATGCGCACCACGTTGTGCTGGTTGAACGTCGTGAGCTCACGGCGCACGGCAGCGGAGCTGCTTGTCAGTGGCACGAGTGCTGTGGACGAATATCGCTGCCACAGGTGGCACACAAGGTCGGTCGGCCGAAGGACTGAAAGTACCGCCAAGTCTGGTTCCGTCCGGTTGTCGCTCTGATCGAGTTTGGCGACACACGAGTCGAGCGCTGTCTCGAGGAACGAGCGCCCCATAGCGTCGGACAGAACTTTGGAGAGTCCCAGGACGTTTTGCGGACTACAGTAAGCAATCTCTCCGGCAATGATAATGAGACTCACACGTCACTGGGAGGACTGAGCTCCACCACACGCCCTATGGCCTCGGCATGCCACCTGAGCATGCGCTCGGCCATGCCAACAGTGACAAGGCCGTCGGATGGATGTAGTCGGTCCTCTTCCGGCGTCTCGTCGCCGTTGCGATAGCTGTCTGCTCGTGAGAGGGGAGTGCGTGGTGTGACATGGCCTGCTCTTGAAGCAGAGCGCGATGGCACCGGTGGTTTCGAGCTGCTGCCGGTGCTTGAGGAGAAAGCAGAGGTCGCCGAGGTGGCGAATAGGTGCGTATACTTTGAGATACCAGCAGTTACGGCGTTGACTGCTGTGGGTGCGGAAGAGTTTACCATGCGGTCTAGCATTGAATTTGGCTTGGCCTTGATGACTGTTTCGTGATAACGAGTGAAGCGGCTAAGCAGACCGCCGTAAAGCTCCACCAAGTTTTTGTTCTCCGTGTCGAGGTAGTGCGACCCACCAATCCAGGGGATGAACATTTCAGCGAGTGCTTGGTCAAGCGTCGCGGACAGTGATCCGGCGGCGTCCAGCTTGGCGGTTTTTGACAAACTGCTAAGTGTGCCTTCGTAGGTCTTCAAATCTTCAACCAGAGCTGCACACATAGCGTGTGAGAGGTGCAAGATGCGCAGAACAGCAAGGGTAGATATGGATGACGCTCGTCGCCACAGGGACTCGATATATTGTTGAATCTGCATCAGTGACCAATCGGTCTATCTTACTCACCACTTGCTCAAACACTCGCTGCAAGAATACTTGCATCACCGCTGTCGGATTGGGGAAGACAGCTTTCATAATCTGCGCCTCATCATTGACAGTCGCGCGAATCTCTTTGAATAGAGCAGTAAGACCCGGCTCTGAGGTTGGTGGCGGCTTATCTGGATCACCAATGGTCCGCCATCTGTCATCAGCATTTACTTACACGCAGCACACTCACATTTCTGCCTCAGTCTGTGCCACGTCTTCCAACAGTTTGTCCTTGGAAATGAAGAAGTCGAGCTGGTTAACATAACTCTGCACACATGCTGTGCCACCGTTGAAGTCCTGCAGCACTTTGGCGCAATCTGCCATCATCTTCGGATCGCCCTTGGCGTAGCTGCGGTTGAACATCAGGAGCACCTTCTTCTCATAGCGCTCGCAATATGCTTCCACCTCGTCTCTGACTCTGTCCGCCTTCTCTTTCTCACTCCTCCGCTTCAGCAGAGCCTTGTTGGGCTGCTTCGATCGCTCCTTGGTTGCTGCGGCTTCAGCATCGGCCAGAGCCACCGTCGCATTATCGGCCACGTCTTTGGAAACGGCCATAAGGCGCCGTAGCACAACGGCAAGGTGCATGCGGCCTTCTGGTGTGTTGTGCGTGGTGAACAGCTCCTCAAGAGGTGATGGTCCGTCCTCCCCTGTCGTGGTCGACCGATGTGCCAGACTCAGGTAGTAGGACAGTATCAGTGACGTCGCCTGGGCTGTCGATCGCTTCTGATGCAAAGCTTCTAGCTGCTCGCCCACTCGCGCGGCTGTCCTCCCGACTTCCGTGATCTTGCCCTCCAGGTTCGAAAACGAACCTCCAACAGCCTGCAGTCAGCCCTCAGCCTCAGATCCGATCGTACCTCGAACCCGCTGTCCAGCTCTCGCAGCCGCTTTCCATACTCGCGATTGGCCCGACGAACATCGCTCTCCATCTTCTTAGTCCTGTCTTCAACTTGCGCGCGGAGTGACAGCAGTGTATCTAGCGCAGGCGAGAATGTCTGCATGAACGGCACCGGGTTGAAGGCTGCGCGTTAGCCGTGACCAGGAAAGCTCGACTTACGTCCGGGGTCAGCCTTGGACTCCGCTATCAGCTTGTCACTGAGCGTGCCAATAAAGTCCTCTGTTCTGTACCCATCCTGACTGTCAGCTACCCTTCTACCCTCGGCACGGGCTTACCTGGAAAGTCGACACCTGGAAGGCAGTGACAATCGCGGGGTCATTTAGCGCCTGGGAGGAGCTCGACTGAGGAGGCAAGCGTACACTCCGTTTTGGCCGTCGAGGAGGTGTCCCCGGCACGGAGGACGAGGACATGCCGACGACGAGGCAAGTGTGACGAGATGCTCAAATTGAAAGTCGATTCTACCGCGATGAAGCGACTTCGTCATAACCGCAACCGTCAACAAGTCACAGTGGTGTGCCTACAGCCGAACACGTGACCGCTCATGATCATGTCAGTCGCGGGTAAGCACAATGTTGACGCGCGACGTGTTTCATGCTGTTCAACTGACACTCTTGTCTTTTGGCAAGAAAAGCGCAGGGCACTGATGCTGCGGGGTACATTGGCAGTAGTTGCTGCTGTTCTGCTCCTTCCACTTGCAGCAGCGCAGTTCGGCAACTTCTTCAATTTTCCATTTGGCGGAGGGGGGCATCACGAGTCGCACCACCAGCAGCACGCCCAGCCGAGGAGAGAGCACCGAGGATGGGATCTCTTGCATGAAGGTAGGTACATCAGAAATCCGTTGCTGATGGCAGTACCATGTCGTGCAGGCTATGTGTGCCCCGGTGCCCTAGTTTGTGTCCCTACTCCTGCAGACTGCCCCTGCCCATACCCGTGAGCACTTACCACCATTTGCAGGACTGACGCGCAGCGAGGACACGAAGTGCGTGATACCAGATGACAGGGAACGGGACGAGGGGGAGGGCCCGCCCTTCATCTGTGTTCGAAATGGGGAGAGCTGCGACGAGGTCAACCGCTTTGCAAGACCAATATGAGGTCAGAAACAGGATAGTGTATACATATATGCAGGGTATCATAAATGCCCAGAACTTGAAGCAAGAGCGTCACTAGTCGTCTGATCTAGTACACCGGGAAATTGGGGTCGACATCGCTGGTCCACGACACGAGTCCTCCACTGACATCCGTGGCAAACGTTTCAGGGCGGACTATTCGGAGATGGGCAGCGGCGAGTTGGGAGTCGTTCCCCCTTCGGCAGAGGAAGATCAGATGGGGCACGTCCGGGACAGTATCTGGACACCTGAGAATGGTGTCGAGCGGGACATCTGCCATCAGCAAGCAGGGTTGTACGTTGAACCTACTGATAGTGTTTGGCAATGCGCAGATCCCATATTCGACTGGGGGCCGCGTGTCGATAATAGCAACGTCAGGTGATGGGTTGGACATGACCTCCTGCAGTTCCTGCTGTCAGTGAGGTCGAGCAAACCACAAACCGAAGCGCTCAACCGCTTGTCTGTAGATGCTGCAATTGCCGGCATGTTGGCAGCACAGAAGGTCTCGTAATTGTATGCGTTGAGGTCATCCTTGATTATGGGTTCGGGTCCGCACACGATGCAGTTATTTGACGGAGGGCGCATATCGACAGTGCGAACCATGGGCGACCCTCCCATATGCAGTATGTGCAGAGAAGGTTTGCTGGTACTGCCAATGAGGACCTGCAGTGCTTCTGCTGCCATGCCATTGCCGACTATGCCAGTGACTGGGCCCCACACACCAGCTTCATCGCAGCTGGTTGTCGCTCCTGGCTTAGGCCAGAGACAGCGATAACACGGGCGACGCACCTCCTGCCCATCGATCATTACCGACCCCCCATATACAGCCCACTGTCCTGCCGCGCCCAGAGCCGCACCGCTAACCAAGGGGATGCCCAAGCGAACGCACGCATCGTTGATCAAGTATCGCGTGAACGGCCGATCCGTACAGTCTAGCACAAGGTCGTGTTCGCGCAGGAAAGCCAGAGCACTAGCTTGCGTTATAGGCTTGTTCACCGGAAGAAGAGTTGGGTGAGGATTGATCCTATGCATCAGTTATACTCTCTTCGAACTTCACTCACGCCCTCAAAGCCATGCAAGCAGACATGGCCTTGTTCATGTCTACGCGATCGGTGGTGTGTAGGACCTGACGATGTAAGTTGGAGACTGAGACCACATCGTGGTCAATAATGGTTATCGAGCCTGAACCGTCAACCTAGCTCCGCAGCGTCTCCAAACGTTTCACCCACCGACACCTGCTCCAACGAGATATTGTAGAGCTGGACAGCCCAGACCTCCAGCCCCGACCACTGCAACCTTTGCTGCTTTGAGGCGCAACTGCCCTTCAGTGTTAGCCGTGTCGCGCAGCCACATACCTGGCAAACCCCACTCCAACATGATCATCTGCCTCCCATATCGTCTGTACTCGTCCTGGCTCAACGGCCAGACCTGCTCTTGCGTTTCTTGCTCCGACATGAGTCCGTGAGTTGTCGAACACAGAATTCAGCTTCGGCAATGGATCACCTCCACTTCCATATATTTGTGTAGCAGATGAGCTTATCTGAGCCTCCACCTTTGGATCGGCATCATGAACATCTCTGATAGCTGACCGATTGCTCAGCTCACATCTGCAACTCCTCATCTCGTTCAGTATGACAGACGCAGCTCCGAAACGCAAGCTGCGCCCCGCGCGCAAGCAGGTCAAGCCAGGAGAGGTTGACCTCAGCGAGAAAGTCCAGGCTGGAAAGGAGTACAGTGAGTATAGCCTCTGCTGAATGTGGTCGCTAACTATTCAGACATCTGGTACAACAAATGGGCTGGTGGTGACAAGGAGGACCCATTAGCTTTGTGAGTTTATGAAGAAAGGCGTTACTGACGGAAGGCAAACACTATCTCAAACACGGTGTGTCATCTCTCGCGATGCTGGTTACACCCGTGCCGATGCTACTGGAAACCGTGTCATCTGCCTCTTCTTTGCTCGCGGACGGTGTCCTTACGGCGCCGAGTGCAACTTCCTCCATCGGCTTCCCGTACCAGGACAAAACCTGGATCACTCACGAGACTGCTTTGGTCGGGAAAAGCATGCCGAATATCGAGACGACATGGGTGGAGTGGGAAGCTTCAACCGAACAAACCGGACGCTGTACATCGGAAAGATGCACGAGAACCCGGACAAGGATCAGACGAGGGACTCGCTTTTGCGTCACTTTGGAGAATGGGGGAAAATTACCAAGTGTGAGTTAGAGTCGCTGAAACGAGAACTGACAGCAGGGAACATTCTTCACAACCGAGGTATCGCCTTTGTTCAGTACGAGCATGAGTGCAACGCGCAATTCGCAAAGGAGGCTATGCAGTGCCAGAGTATGGATATGGACGAGGTACTGAATGTTCGGTGGGTCCTGATTATTGAAAAAGCATCTGACAGCAGGTGGGCGACTGAGGATCCAAACCCTGGGCAGCAGAAAGCCGAGGACAAGCGGATAGCTGAGGAGGGAAAGAGGGTCATTGCCTCCAAGATGCAAGACGACTTTGTGGAAGCCGTACAGACTGTACGGGCCCTTGAAGAGGGAGACGAGCAGGATCTTTATCCTATCGAGGCTCCAGATCCAGAGGATGACGACGAGCGACCGTCAAAACGTGCCAAAGGTGATGACACGAATGGCTTGTTGGGAGGCGAGGCTCTTGACAACATCAAGTACTATGCCGAGTTGGCACGAAAACAGGCCGAGGAAGCTCGGAAACGTAAAACACCTGCGCCTACGAAGGCGAGCGGTGTGGCACTTCTTGGGGGCTACGGTAGCGGTGACGACAGCGACTGAGCAGGCATTTGTACTACGTATCTAGATGCATACACTCTGTATTACAAGCCAACTGAGCTTACAGGGCTGACAAGCGTCATAGCCACCTTCCCGCGTTGTGTGTTCGCGTCCTTCTCAATAGCAATGTCAACAGTCACGCGATCAAATACACCGATCGTCGCCGTTCCTCCGCCCGATTTCGGTACGTGGATCAGGTAGTTCTCGGGGTCGAACTCATGAGTGTCCTTGGAGAACGTGATGAGTCCTTCCAGACCCAAACTGTCGTCAGCGGGACACGCTATAGAAAGTACTCACGCAGAGACGAAGACTGCGAGACCGTTGCGGAATGTACGGATGACAAAGGCATCTTCACGAACAGCAGTGATATCCTGTGTTTCCGTGCGGTTCTTGAGCGCCAGACCAACGTAGAACTCGACGGACGCTCGACCAGCCATCTGAGCAAGTCGGTGTCGCTTGTTGACGTTGTGCAGCAGACGCTCAATGTGCTGCTTAGATTGCAAACTCGGGTGCAATGGGGCGTAGTTGATGGCAGCAGACAGTTGTCGGTGGACCAGGACGTCCGCATACCGCCGAATAGGTGATGTGAAATGGGTGTAAATGTCTGTCGCCAAACCGTAATGGCCGTATGCTTCCTTGGAGACGCTACCAGCTCCGAAGTACTCCGCTGACAACATGCACCGGGTTGCCATGATGCGCACCAACGTGTTGAACTCAGGCAGATTGGGGTCAACACAGGCGTCCAAAGAGTCTGCTAGAGCTTTCGAGCTCGACACGTCAAGCGTCAGGCCCTTGCGCTTCATGAGGATGTCTTGCAGAGCCTCAAAGTTGGTCTTTGGGGGGTTAGGGTGACGACTGCAAGATCAGCAATGCACACGACAAAAGCACGCACCGAAGTACCGCCGTGGCAGGGAAGGCGTCCTGAATCTTCCGCGCAACGCTGATATTGGCGAGAAGCATGAATTCTTCGACCAGTGAGTTGGTCTCAAGTTGTTGCTTCTGTTCCACGTCGATAGGTCCAGTGGTTTCTGCCGAGTTGAGATGGATCTTCAGCTCTGGTGACGAGAGCGAAAGTGCACCCGCAGCCATTCGTTTGGCCTTCAGCTTCATCGCAAGTGAGTTTAGCAGCCGAATTGACTCGGTCAAAGGGTCATTGAGCGATCTACAGCGTCAATTGTTGCTCAAGTGATGTCACTCACTTGTCATCCTTCCGTGCTTGTGCAGCAGCATACGTAAATGCTTCCTTGGAGGCGATGACTGACTTCACGTAGCGAACGTTCACAATGTCTGCGGACGGTGAAAGCTCCCAGATGACAGAGAAGGCCAAACGCTCCACGAATGGTCGCAGAGAGCACAAATTGGTTCCTAACAACTCCGGAAGCATGTCGATACGCTTGTCGACCAGATAAACTGTCGTGCCCCGCGATGCTGCTTCGGAATCCATGGGGTTGTCGGAGTGCACGAAGTGGGACACATCAGCGATATCTGGAAGTGAGCCATGCTTCTTCAACGGGGTTGAGACTCACGAACACCGGCCTCGATGTTGCCGTTGGGGAGTTTGCGCGCATGCAGGGCGTCGTCGATGTCCTGACATCCAGGAGGGTCGATGCTGCACACGATAAGGTCTCGGAGATCCTCACGATCGCGCCACTCCAGACTGTCGGCAGACTTCTTGGGAACTGCCCAGTTATCTCCTTCAGGAGGAAGACAATTCAGGATAGCCTTGCCGAAGGGACGGTATGGCACCTCGTACTCGAGCAACAACGATGCCTGCTCAGCCTCCTTGCTCTCCACCTTCCCGAGGGCGCGCACAAAGTGACCATCTGGGTAGCGTGAGAAAGCTGACCAGCTGTCGATGTTGACAAGGATCTTTTGATCGAGAAGCGCCGGCGCCTGACGTGTTTTCAACCGGATGCGGGGTAGGGCCCTGGAAAGAGGAGACGCAAAGATGGTTTGTTGGGAGAGTGAAGTAAGTGCTGCTTCAGTGAGAGAGGAGCGGTCGATGTGGCAGACATAGCTGAGATTAGCTACATACCCGTATGCAACTTACGCTCTCCAGTTGCGCTTCGCAACGCCAACGACGCGGCCAGTGGGCAGGACCTCCTTCGGCGCCTTTGCAGCCACCTCTTCTGTGTCCATCTTTTCTGCCTTTGCCTCCTCAACCTCTGTGGCGGTCTCGCCCTCAACATCGTCGTCCTTCAAAGCCACTGCAGTCAGCACTGCGAGTTCTCCTTGTTCTCATACCATCCTGGTCAAGAACCTCCTCCCCAGGCGCCTTCCATTCAGCCTTGGGCAGCAGTTCGACGACGACCACGTCGCCATCGACTGATCGATTCATCGCCTGTCGTCCAACCAACAAGATGGGCTTGGTCATGCCTGCAACGCGTACGGTCCCCTCGAGATAGTTGTACTGATTGGCGTTAAAGTATCCCTGCAAGAAGCGGCCGCTCTTCACGCCGGCCGTTAATTGCTCTTGAGGCAGATACTGGTCATCAGTATCGTCCGTGCATGTCACTCACGTCGTCATAGATCCGCTTGCTCTTCCTCTCGCCCGGCTGGATGTCGACACCACCAACGACAAGGTCTACCAGGTGATCGCGGACTTCCCCTTGCAAACCGTCGACATAGTCACGAGTAGAGCATGCTACGAGCCCCTCTGAAACCGCCAGCTCCCTGTTCTTCTTATCATCAGACAGCATAATCAGCTGCGGAGCGGCATTGACAGACTGAGACATATGCTCAGGATAGAAGTGGAGCGTCTGACGGATAGCACGATCGTTGCGGTCATTGACAGACTCGTCGGCCACTTCTTCCCCTGCCATTGCTGTCTCACGACTCTCCTCGTTCAACCAAACCCAGACTGTCCTATCCTCGTCGAGCGTGAGTTGTTGCAGTCGGTTATGCAGCGGTAAGGAGCGATGACGGACTTCGCGGATCGTTGTCGACGGGATGATAAGAGGGAGTTGTGCGGGAAGTGCAGTAAGAAGGTCCATCTACAAGTCAGCAGCTGCTCTTTTTCTGTTGCTCAAGTCACACACCTGGTGCAAGACAACATTCGTGTCGATGACCAGCCAGTGGCCATTAGGGTAGGTGTACTTGGAATGACGCGTGTAGCCGCGCTGCGGCAGCACGGGCTTGTATCCTGGGTACGCTGTGCAGATACTGCATGCTGCGAACCCACAGGGGATGTCATCACGAACGTAGCGCTCACGAAGGACTGCAGTGAGCTAACAACCAGACGTTCACAGCTTACACTGCAGGACCTTGCCCCTTGCCGTTTTCTTGAGGAACTTGTTCTGCGAGATCGACGCCTCCTGACGCTGGCGTTTCAAGATGGTGATCTTGGGATGCCCTGCTGAGCCATCTATCACCTCTGTTGCTGACATGGTGGCTCGGCGATGTTGCTAAGCAGACTGCACCTCCATCTGGTATCCGGTGATCAACCGTCGAAATCTCATCGATGATGTTCACTTTGAGTATGCCCCGCACATAAGATTACTACGCCTCCACTTTCGTGCCTGTCTTGACTTGCTATCGATAACGACGTTTCGCGGTCGCGTTTGACATCTCGTTTGACATCTCGAAGATCGTCTGTCCAGCTGTCCATAGACTGGAGCTTTCACTGTCCATACCGTGCTGAACGATGGCCTCTGATGCTGTTGACGCGACTGGGAAGAAGCTGCGAATAGGATTCATTCATCCAGATCTGGGTATCGGTGAGTCTCAGCACATTTGTCCTTGCTCTGTGAGTAGCTGACAATCCAGGCGGTGCCGAGCGGTTAGTCGTCGATGCCGCTGTATCCCTGCAGAATCTTGGACACGATGTTGTTATGTTCACATCTCGCCATGACCCATCAAGGTGCTTCGAGGAAACCCGCGACGGCAAGTGTTAATATAATACGTTGCTTATCAGACAAGGTACACTGGCTGTTCATGTCCTAGGTTCATCGCTGCCCCGCAGCCTTCATCCTCGACTACCGATGACCATCATCTTCTCCATTCTGCGCAACATCCTCCTCACGCTCTTACTGTGGACGTCTCAGATTCTTCCTGGTCCACCATCACGCATTAATCCCTTATCACCGTTAACAAAGTTTGACGTCTTCATCGTCGATCAACAGTCGGTGTGTGTACCTCTTGTCCGCCTCCTGTTGGGCACGCCGGTCGTGTTCTACTGCCACTTCCCTGACAAACTGTTGAGCGGTGGCTGGGAGATCAAGGCAGACTCTGCTGCTGGCAATGTCGATCTCTCTCGACATAGCGAAGGCTTGCAACGTGCGAGCCTGTTGAAGCGGCTCTATCGCTGGCCAATCGATCGTTTGGAGGAGTTTACTACAGGTAAGCCTAAAACTTCAGCAATCAGCTGATCAAACAGGTCAGGCGGACGTTATCCTTGCAAATTCTCAGTTCTCATCTCGTGTGTACGCAGCTGCGTTCCCTTCGCTTGCCAAACGACCGCCGCGGGTGGTGTACCCTTGCATTGACATCAAAGAGTATCAGCCCGTCCGAAGCAGCAAAGGCAACGTAGGGAAGCACAGCGATATCGATCTGGTAACGTCGTAGGTCTCTCTTGATGAGATCATTCGTTGTGCTGATGTGCAGATCGCGTCCCACGCTGGTGTCATTCAACCGCTTCGAGGCGAAGAAGAACGTGGCCTTGGCTATCGAAACCTTCGCGCGTCTCAAACAGACCGGCCTTGTTCCACAGATTATCGCGAAAGACTTGCGCCTCGTGGTCGGTGGAGGCTATGACAGCGCTCAAGCGGACAATCGGGACACACTGTCTGCCAACCAAAAGCTGTGTGACCGTTTGGGTCTATCTCACACCACCATCCAGTCGACCAGCAACGAGGAGTCAGCCAGACAAGTGGATGTTCTGTTTGTTCCAAACTTCACCACAGCACAACGGTCAGCGCTTCTGCTGGCACCGCAAACTCTGGCACTGCTGTATACCCCAACGAACGAGCACTTCGGAATTGTGCCCATTGAGGCTATGGCCTGCGGCCTTCCTGTGCTGGCTTGCGATACTGGTGGTCCGACCGAAACCGTGATCGATCTAGGCTCGAGCGGACAAGGCACAGGGTTGTTACGGGCTCCTACTCCAGAGGAGTGGGCACCTGCAGCAGCGACTCTTGTGAATCTATCGAAAGAGCAACGCGAGAGGATCGCCAAGGCTGGCAAAGAGCGGGTTCGGAAGCACTTCAGCTCTCAGACGCTTGGGCGCGAACTTGACGCCGCTTGCCATGAAGCTGCCCAAGTCACAGACCCTCACACGACCATGGGCGACAAGTTTATTCGCTTCGGCTTGACAATGATTGTCTTGTCGCTGGCTTGCTTGATCTTGGCGACCAAGATTGGAGGCAGGAATACATAATGCATATGGATGGCGGCCATACCATGTAAAGTATCAGTAAGCTATTGTGAACATGAGAACCTTTAGATTTACATACATAGATGATGTACAACATTACGCGCTGCTCGACAGATCCCACACCACCAGTCGTGAGTCTCTTGGCCCTGTCTTCGGATGCACACAGGACGGTTCATCAACATCGCTGTTCGAGCTGGTGCCGTCAGAACCTTCGCTCGAGAATTGCAAGTCTTCATCTTCCAGATGTGCTCTTGAACCCGATGACGTGAGCAACAAGGGCTGCAGAGGGTGAAATTGAACAGAATTCACTGCATCTACTGTCAGCTGTGTTGCAGCAGCGAACGGACCATTGTGCATCTTCTTCTCGAAGGCAACATCGTACACTGGCTTGGAGATATTCCACACTCGCACAATCCCATGCTGATTGCATTAGCCTTATAGCAGTTCGCGTTACTCACTTGATCACCTGAAGCGAGCCATCTGCCCCAGGGGTCTACATCGAAGCGCAAGCGTTGATTTGTGGTACCTGGTCGTGATAAATGTCCCACTGGCATGGAAGTATCACGCAAGTCATACACTTGCAAGGCACCTGATCGCCTCGAGGCAACGAATAATACGTTCTCGTCAAGAGGATGGAACTCGACCTGCGTCACGCCCCCGCCCTCGACTCCTTCAAGGTGGCCCGTGGCTTGATGCGTGTCCTCATCGTACATGACCACTGATCCCGAGAAAGACCCAGCAGCGAACGTTCCAACTCGATGTGCACTGAAAGCCAGCGCCGAGATGAGACCTGTTCGTCAATTATCGTTTGTCGCCGAGGTACCTTTCTGCCCTCCTCTCTCTCGACGGGTATAAGTAGTCTTCATGCGAGTTGCCGAACCATACCCCGGGACAGCTACATCGAAGATCTCGATGGCATTCTCGAAGCCGCAGTACAACCGATCGGCCGCTATGTTGAAGGCGATACTGTGTGGCGCGATAAAGCGTTCTCGATGGTCAACAATGGGATATGTCGCCCGGATCTGCGGTCAGACGTGTGAGGCTCATGCCTACGAACGTACCCTTCCATCGGCTGCGTCTAGCAACCGCACAGGCGTATCGCGGATACTAGTAGCGAAGCAGAACGTTGCAGGGTCTTCCCTTGTTGCCAACGGGTACCATGTAGCTACATTCACAGCGTCTGGCTGCGTGAATGTCCTGGAAGGCGATATCGACGCTATCCCATCGGCAAAGTAGCTGCCATGTCAGTGCGGCTCGTCTGGTGCCCTCACGTATCGTACACACGCAACGAACGGTCCTCTGACGTAGTAAGAGCTGAGCTCGCATCGCTGGTCCTGGCTGTGTCAGAGTGTATAGACTGTATCTCCATACCATCTCGAGCTGCGGTAGAAGTCACTATGCGACTTCGATTCCGACTGCCTCAAGTCGACTGACGCAGCAGGCCGGGGTACTGCGTCAAAATCGAATGTTGGTGGTTGAGGCCAAAACGATTCGGCTGCTTGATGCCCTGCATCGATGCTCATAGCATCTGCCATGGCTTCAGCTTCAGCTCGATGGCTCGACGTGGTTGCTTTCTCGCTTCTCTTCAGTGTTGAATGTGAGGTTGCTACGGTGGCAAATTCCTGTAATTGTATCTGGGCGTCCTGGCGATCAGTCGCGTCGAAATCCTGTCCTCATGCGTTGTTGACACCTGCGAACTTGTTACATCTGCATCTGTCGAGCGTCACACTACATTTCTTTCCCTTCAAGCGACGAGGCCGAACATTGGGCCATCTTTGACTTGCCGTTGCAAGGCAGTGCGGCCGACATCGACCTTGCATAAAGTCATCTCGGGTGATCCTCGGCGCGGCGACGAAGAACATGACGCCTGCTGAGCAGTAGACGGTGGAGAACTCGGTGAGTCCGGCTTCGACGCTGAGTTCAGAGACTGATACGAGGCAGCCCGTCAGCAGGCGTCCCCAGGAGCAACGAAGCATGGAGATCCTGCTCGTGGAGGGAAGTAACCAAGTGAAGATGCCTCCCTCAGGTCGAGCGCGCCTCTTCGGCATTGAACAGTAGATTATGCGGACGAGCTTTGCTGACAATCAGTGAAGCTGCTGAAGAGGTCGAGGCGCACAATGGCACGGGAAGCAGCTCTGGCAAGAGAGACTCTATCGTGAGCGACTATACAGCTTGCGCTAACAGCAAGGCCGTCGAGCATAGTAAACAGAGACCGAAGAGCAGAGCCAACTCGTCCCCCTTCCAACAAGCGACTCTCAAGCGCCCTGAGTCTAAGCACACGGCATCGGCTACGCCAAGTCGTTCGCCTTTCACCTCATTCAACCGTTTGAAGGGCTCTGGACTGGCACAACCTCGCAAACCTCAGGCTGTCGTTGAGTTACTGCAGTCCGACGCTCCCATCCGGAATCGACACGGGCCGTCACCTTCGAGGCGTCGACACAATAGCTCTGATGAGGGGGATACAGAAGCAGGCCCCTCCTTTTCTACACATGGCCCAGTGGCTTCCAGGAAAGGCTCATCTCCTACAAGAGCAGGAAAGCAGACAGCTCGTCGTACGTCCGGCCGATTACCGCCTTTATCGACTCAGTCCAACAGATCGCCAGGTCTTGTCCATAACGTATCAGACAGCGAGGACGACGTTCATTCTAAGCCCGAACTCAACCACAACAGCGAGAGGCGGAGGTCTCCTCGAAAATCGGCTCCGTTGTTAGTGGGCGGCCAGGAACTTTCGAACGGTCTCGCCGAAGGTTCGAGCAGTCGACGCGCTTCTACAGGTACAGCGACGAAACCCTCCATCAAGGAACACGATGCAGACGGCGTAATGGAGAGTATCACTCAATTCCCTTCCTCCCCGCATTCTTCCCCCGGAAGGGCAGAAGAGAGCGACGTTGGTTCCCCGGCCAGGTCCACCTTGCCCCTAAAGATTCCACCAGTGGTCAAAAGAAAGAATCGCATGCAGTTGCGCGACGGTTCTGTTCCCAAACAAGAGGTGGGATTAGGCTTTGACAGAGACTGACGATGATAGCAAGCAACCACGAAGACATCCAGATCACCATTAGCGTCCTCAAAACTGTCCCTCCCGGTAACGGTCGCTCCTATACAGATCTGCTTCGCCGATGAAAGTATCGAACGGCTGAACGCTGAGACCCTTTCCGTTGGTCCGAGTTTCATTACATTGAAATGCCGTGGTTCCCTGGGTTCCTCAGAGTCGAGATCCGCTCGAATCGCGCTCACGTCAATCAAGACGTTGAACGTAAGCCAGGTATATTGCTTTCGCTGACGCGCTAGACCTACACCGATGATGTGCCCACAATCCGCCTTGACCTTGCTCTCCAAGAGAGAGAGCGAAACTGTCTCGCGGATTTGCGGAAGGACAATGCAAGAGGTGCGCAGTCATAGTAATCCTGTCGCTAATGGTCACAGCAGCTTTCAAAGGCACGGCCTTGGTTGTCCTATTCAAAGATGAGCGGAGCTCACGGGCCGCCGTAGAAGACCTAGCTCTGCGCTTGGGGGATAATAAAGTCGAGGCATTCTCGTGAGTTCAGGTGCTACGAGCTTGCTGAGAGAAGATCGAATGAACGGGAGCACTTGCTGGAAATACTGAAACTTTCATCTGCCGATACAACTTCATCCGCTGCGATGCGAGAGAAAGTAGCCCAAGCAGCGGAACAACGGCAACAGCCGTCTCGAAGTGGACGAGCGAGCGTGCTAGGCGAGTCTCGGTTGGGCTTGAAGGGTAAAGCCAAGGTGACCGAGGATGACAAGCAGCCAAAATTAACATTGTCAGTATACCATCTCAATGACAGCACTGACCGTCAGCGGACAGGACCCAGAGAGACGTCGCAGTACGCGTCTCAAGCAACGGCCTTCGTCTGCTGTCTACGCGGAGTACACCGACATGCCTGTTGCTACAAGTGACCGCCCAGTGCGATTGGATAAAGACGACGTGTGGGTAGATAGTCCGAAAGCATGGCTGACCTGCAGTCTGTTCCCATATCCTCCTGAGGGTCGTACTGAACTTACTCTCACGAAGGCTGAGAAGTATCGCATCCAGGACCAAGATTTCCTCAATGACGTAGCACTGGAGTTCGGATTGAGATATACGCTCGACAATCGCTGCGATCCTTCGTTGCGCTCATCGGTATATCTGTTCAGCTCCTACTTTTACGACAAGCTTTCGAGGAAAGATAAGCAGTAAGTTGAGGAAGTGCTGCAATGCTTACGCGACAGGAGCAAACCGATCGGTGACTCATGGCCAGCATACGATACAGTCAAAAAGTGGACAAAGTCCGTCGACATCTTTAAGAAGAGACTCATTGTCGTGCCCATCAATGAGTCGTTTCATTGGTACACAGCCGTGATTGTCAATCCCTCCAACATCCTGAAGAGGGTGCAAGCGGAGCACCGAGCCGTGCCAAAGAGGGTAAAATGCAGCACAACGCCTGACGGTGGATCAGAGGTGTCCTCTGAGCAAGGACGCCCAACAAGCCTTAAGTCAACCGAATCCGATCCGTTGCATGATGACCTCGACATCATTGATGGCATAGAGGAAGGAGGTATTGCTCAGGGTGTTGGAATGATTGGAAGATCCATCGACCGGATGAGCATTGATGGTGATGAGCCGCAAAAGTCACCTCCTAGGCCGATCAACTCGGCGACGTACCATGCCTACAATAGTCAATGGCAGGCGTCATCTCGGTCAAGTTCGAGCTCACCCAACAAAACGGCATCCAACAAGAAGTCCATGAAAGACATCAACATCATGGGCAGTGATGAGTAAGAAGACATATCTCAGTGAATGCTGATGAGCAGTGCTTTCATCATCACCTTCGACTCGTTGGGTGGCGCGCATCGGTCGGTTCACCATGACCTGGAGAGGTGGCTCCTGTTTGAAGCTCGAGACAAGCTAGGATATGAGCTAGACTCGAACCTCGACAAAGCACAGTATCTAGAGGCTAAAGTTCCAGTACAGCCAAACTTCTCTGATTGCGGAGTGTATCTTATCCATTACATCGACTGCCTACTGTCCAACACCAAAGAGGCACTTGAATTCATTGGGGTGAGTGTCACGCTTAGTACACGCTGACATGAAGCGCTGTGTGCCTCCTATGAAAGACGCCGAGGGCCGGGAGAAGTGGGAGAAGGAGATGCAGCGTGTATGGAGGGCCAATTCGACAAACAAGCTCCGAGCTCACTGGGTGGACATCATCAATGAGCAGACAGCCAAATGGAACAGTCTCCAAGAGTCCCGACCGAGCGACGAAAAACCCTCGCATGGTATTGAGGAATCGCAATCCTCTGTGGTGCTAGCGTCACAGCAGGGGTCAGGAAACACCAAGTCTTTGGATGCACCTACAGGGGTCGAAACTGCCGATCTGAATGCAGTGGCACTCCCGGGCAATCTCACCTCTGCAGGTCCTAGTAGGAAGTCGACTCCGAGCATTGATGATGATCCTGAAGGCGACTTGCAGCGGAAAGCAATCGAGGATGCAGCACAAACGTACGACTGTACGCATGCTTCCGACCTCCCTTCACCATCTCATGAACTCTTCCGTGACGGCTCAAGGACGCTAAGCCCCGGTCGAGTCCCGAACGAATCAGACCTACCTTCATCGAGCGTCGTGAAAGTAGTGCAGCCGGATAGCGCAACGAGTTCCATCCAACAAGGCACGGTCAATGACTTCTCGACTACCTCGATAGTCAATGAGTCAGCGGCACCCAGCATTGACAACACGGAGCCAGCAGGATCCACACCTTTTGATGATCTGGGGAATCTGAACAAGACCTCTCCGGCCAACATCGCTACCATCCGTCGAGTTCCGCGCCACAGCCAATCCTCTGCGCTTCACTCCGTGGCAGCTTCCCCAGACAGGGAGTCTCGTCGTAGCAAGAGTCGTGCGGCCAGCAGCGAGCCGAACCCCAACAGCTCGGAGGAAGAGGAGGAGGTGGAGGTGAAGCCTCACGATAGGAAATGGCCGACCACCATGCCCCGTCAAGCTGGCACGGACCACCTCAAGAGTACGCCTGGGCTTGCTGAGACGCGCAATGTACCGAGGACCAGCCCTTTGACCTCACCGCCTCCTTCTTCCCCTGCAAAAGGCAACCCGCACTCGCGCAGCAAGCGCGTCTCACCAACTGCTAGGACAGTGAACACAGCTCTTGAGCCATACCGCGAAAGCAGGCCTTCTCCCGGCGCAGATCATAGGAAACGCTCCGCCGGAAGTTCCGAGAGGGCTACAAAGAGACACAAGACGAAGCAAGCCGCCTCAGAAGCCGAAGTAATCGAGATCAGCGATTGAAGAGGCATTCACTCACCAGAAATCAATCATCTTCCCATAGTCTTGTCGCATAGCATAGCATTAGAATGCACACAATAGCATGTAGATTCCACACACATCAGCTTGTACTAACGATCTCGAATGGTGAGCCACACAGCGCTGCAGGACACATGCTATGGCAGATGCATAATAGTACAGAGTGGTGATGTTTTACTTATTCACGGCTGGTCCAGTACCTGCCCTTCCACGCTCTGCAAGTTCCCACCAAGCATTACCGACCTCGTCGACCGGCTTGAAGAACTGGCACCTAGACCTAAAGACATCAAGTGTTCTCTTGCGGATGATCGCTTCGATGGAGGCCTCATTGGCAAGCTGCTCGGCAACAGTTTGATCCTCCTTCATTCCTCGCTCATGCGATGTAACACCCTGGAATCGCTGTTGTGGCTCTTCCAATGGCGAGTGAGAGGAAGCTGCTGCACGGCGCGCAGCCAGCGAACTGTCGACCGTGTTCTGGCAGTACGTGATGAGCGTTTGACGATGAGCCCAGCCGGCTGCCGTCAGCCTCTGCACAATATCACGCTTTGCCTCCGATACACCCTTAGCCCTGCAGAGCATGGATATAGTGGAAAGCGCCCAGCAGCTCTGCCGGTAACCGATGGGTCATTTGTATGCACACTTACCCATCATCTCGACCCACATCTGTGCACACTTGCCCTCCTGCGATCCGCCTTTGCCCGTTCGCTCCTCATCTCTCAACTGGGCGGCTGCGCGATTCAATCTCGTTACGACCTGATCGTCGAGTTTCCGATAGTCCCTTACAATGCCTGACTGTCAGCAATCAGCTAGCTAGCACCAAGGTTTCCTGCATGACTGCTGCCTATAGGCAGATAAGTGGAGTGCGACGTTGGCGCAACAGGACCGCCGGCGCCGCGCTCGCTCACTCACTTCGGAATACGTTCAAGTTCCAGCAAGTGTCAGCCCCGATGGTCAGCTCCTTCGGAGGTGGCTGGGGGAATGTGTCCGCATAAGCTGATTGTGTTCCGAACGGTAATGTCGCCATGGTGGAGAGGGCGTTGCTGGGCAGTTGGAAGATGTTGGCCGAGGTCGATGAGCAACTCTCACTCGCAACAACGCAAGATCACTTACGACTGAGGCTCGGCAATGAGATCGGCATGACACAAGTGCGCGGTGCGGGGCCAATCCCACGTGGCCGCTTCAAGCATGCTCGCATGGCAATTCGAAGAGGCTCGAGTGGCTCTGACGCTTCTGATGTGAGTGGTCTGACTAGGCGAGCGATGCAAGACTGCTACTGGTTTCTCAATTGTACAGAAGATCAACGCCGGGAATAGGCATATGGGAAGATGAGACTCTTGGAGGGGAGGAATTGTTTTATAGGTGGAGAGAGGACAAAGCGGCGAGAGGACGAAGCGGCGAGAAAATGAAGCGGCGATTCATGGTTTCACGTAAGCTATGGGGCACAATGAACATCTCGCGATCCTCGGACACCTCGGCAGGTCTGTTCAACCTTGCATGGTAAACATAAAGACTTGTGTTTGCATACTTGGCTTGTTGCACTCGGTTTATATGTGTCTGCTACGCTTTCACCGGTGTGCAATCAGCCCGCCGTCATCAGGAGGTAGCCGAAGCCACACCGCCATGTCCGTCATTGGTGTTCATATCGCGGTTACGCAGTTTCAAGAGTCGTCATGTTCTACTGCTTCGTATGGTCTGCATTCATGTCTCTCCCTGTTCGATATACATACGACAGTCACTATATTCCTATATTCGCCTGATTTGTTGGCGGGTTTTCGCGGAATATTTACCATTTTCCTTGCATTTTATGCTGGGCTATCAGCCAGTCCACGCGTCGAGCTTCTCTTTTGCTGCCTTCTCAATCTCATCTTTGAGATCCCCTTCGCCGTTGATGACATCCAAGGTCAGCCCGATAGTCCCAGGGTTCGCGAGGCTTTCGAGGACGGCCTTGGCGACAAGTTCACGCGACGTGGGGTTGAGTTGAGTGCGGCCTACCTCGGCGCCGGCAGCAGGCTCATTCAGCAGTTGGCCAGGGCGGATTACTGTGAAGTCGAGAATTCCACTGTACTTCTCGTGAAGGACCTTCTCTGCGTCATACTTGGCCTGCATGTCTGCAAGTCAGTATTATGCGAGGCTACTGGATATCGCACATCTCCCGATAGCAGACCAGGTACGTTTGCTCTTCTCAACTGTGAGACGTTAGCCGCAGCCAAGTCACCTGCAATTGCAGTTTAACGACTGTACCTACCCGACTCTTTGTTGTACCACTCTGGAGGAGGCTTGGACACATCGCGCACGTCCACGGCGCTGATCAGGACAATGCGGGGGACCTTGGAGTCCTGGCAGGCCTGGAAGACCTTCACGGCACCCTCATAGTCAACGGATCTCGTGCGTTCTGGCCCCTCCTTGCCTCCGGCGCCAGCTGCGAACACCACTGCTGAGGCGTCGGAAGACGACAAGAAGTTTGCGATATCTTCGCTGCTTGCAGTCTCGATCGAGAGTACGTATGGCGTCGCGCCAAGAGCTCTGAGGTCTGCTGAACTGGCATATATCAGCATCCTTCCGTCGGAGAACCTGTGATTTCTATTCCAGCGGAAACCATACAGCGGAAGAGGTGACGACGGGCATCCAGACTCGCCCGCGTCACAAGTGAGGAGATCGGCGATTTATCATCAGGCTTCATGTGCCTACACAGGTAGATTGGGGTTGACACCGCTGCGCAACGCTCTTGGTACTCCTGGATGCCAGCAAACGTCGGCAGCGAGCAAGACAGCGAGACAGCCTCGACAAGTGAAAACGAGGGGCTCATCTCTCGTCTATTCTGCCGTGCCACAGGATGACAGATGTGTGGAGCAGCGATCGGATGGTGCCCGGAAGCGGCGGGCCGGACTCACTGGTTATCGTTGCGTACCACCGATACGACCTCATGGATACCCTGTGCCAGACGGGCGATATGCCTCGCACAGCCTCCTCCTCCTCCGAATATGACAAGCTTCATCGAATGTGGTGAGTCTGTTGCTCTCGATGGTTATAGGCCGAGTGTGTGGACGACGAAAGAAGGACCCAGCTTTGCCGCGAGTGGTGAATAATGGCCTGATGGGAGGTGGGCGATGAATGTCCAGGGCCCACTCGGCGTCATCATCCTTCCCATCCCTGACACTCTGGCCTCTGTTCTGGGTTCTGTAAATGGATTAACCAACATGGCGTGCCTCATATGTCAGATGCTTACTCGCATTTCGCGATCGCTAAACGCACGTTGTCAAGTCGTGGACCTCGGTTCCGTGTCTGAGACACACCGCGACTCGTCGGACGTTGTGAAACGGCAGATTTCGCTCTATCCTGCATCGTGCAAGTTCTCAGTCACATGCCGGATTTGCCTTAACCTTTGCTGCTCGCCTTGCCGGGCATGCCGGGCCTGCTACGAGTTCGGTGAGAGTTTCTCCAGATCTACCGTCGTACTAATCCTCCTGAATGTGGGGTAAGAGGCCCGGTAGGACTCAATGGACAGCATGGTCCTCCAATTCTATCAGAGCCAAGACGCTACTGTCCTACACTGATGATCACGCAGGATCTACCCGTTGCCATCGTGTGCTACCTCATCTGTCCGTCCGAACTGCGTGCTTTCCATGCCTTATACGACACGTAGTGAGTGAACTGCGGTCATGGACTATGACCTTGTTCTGGTCACAGGATCGGTAATCCCGGGAAAGGTGACTGCCCAGACTAATTGTCGGCTGGCTTATCTGACATGATTTCTGACAGAGATACCGCAGTAACGCACACTGTGCTCGGCGACGCAAGTGAATGAGACCGCTGAGCCTGCATCTAATGTCATCAACGAGTCTCTCAGCCCCTCATCGTCGATCATAAGCTCCCCTCAGGGCTTTTGTGACATCTCACTCAAGAGGCTTCATGTAACTTGTGCTCTCAATCACCGATGCCCCGACGCCACTGTTTGAGGCCTTAGATAGAGACAGGGTCGGTTGCCATGGGCGGGAAACGACACTTCCGTTGGAATCAGCCATTCCAGGTGTACGGACAACAATCCAGCAAGTGATTACCGATCACATGCGAAGCAACTGTGAGGCGCCGTGAGGACCGACCTCTCTTTCTGTCAATCCCTGCGTGATGCGAACTCGGCATGTTCACAAGGGTAAGGCGACACGCACTCCTTTCTCACAGGGTCTGCTCCGAGTCAGGCCCCATCCCAACGTAACTTGAAGCACGTTGCAGCAGAACCAAAAGCTCGGAACGGCTGACTGACGCAGTCAAGACACGAGACCAGCTGAGAAGAGTTACTTGGAGATTTGTGGCACGATTCCGAATGGAAATGTCCCGCTTCAGATGGTGTTCCAGTGCGATACGCGTGGCGTCGTGCTCTCCTACGCCACATCCGGTTCGGTGCGCCATGCGCCTCACCTTGAATCTTTGTCAAGGAGGGGCAGGGAGAGCAGTAGCAATCCCTATCGACTCCTGACCTTCAGGGGTGGCACATAAAGACCGAATTGGATGCCAGAACGATCAGACATGTATCGGCAAGAGCAACAGAGTTTAACAGCGGCTGGGGATGTGCAACATCGTGCGGGGCATCTTGAGCAATCCAGCCTGTTCCCTGCTTGGTATCTGCCGCATGCGCAAGCGCAGTCCTTATCGGGGCTCGTGTATTTGTCCTGTTGGGAGTCCAAACGGCACTGGTGCTGTTCCTCCAACATCGCCATTTGCGAAATGCGAAATCTGATGATCTCAGAGCTAGTGACCATGTCGATTATTGCTGTCACCTGTTTCGTTGACGATCCTGGATGCTGGACGGCCGTAACCCGGCAGCCATACTTGGCAGGACGAGTCGGCAGTTATCCTGTCGTCCTGGCTAACGCGTAAGGAAGGAGCGGCAGACGAGGTGCTGAGTCGCAGTCTCGGTCTCTTTCTCGCGCGCGCATATGATATGACCGCACTTGCCTTGCTCATCCTTGATCATACTGAGAGAGCGACGGGGAAGAGGGCGTGACGCGGAAGAGGGGGAAGAGGCGAATAACAGGCAGGTAGTGACACGAGCAAGCGCAGTGCTGTCATAACGGAGCCAGCGATGCTTCTCCTGCCTACAGATAAGCGGCTGAGGTTGACGCTTCAGTCATCAGTCCCCACGACTTCGGTTCAGCCTCTGCCTTCTCATCGAACTACCTCTTCCGCACCGACATACAGTGAAGCAGCAGACACCAGCACGGTACTTGGGATCTCACCTACTCCCACTCCTCGTTAGGTCATTGCTCAGTACCCCGACATATGCGAACATAAGAGCTGGCCACCTTAAGCGATTAGCGTAATTATCATCCCCTCATCGCCCTATACTGTACATGAGTCGCGTTACAAGTGGACCATCGCAACCTGGCAGCGCAAGTCGCCAGATCAAAGGCAACCAACGAACTCGTGCTTCAAGCAGCGAGGGCTGTGAGTAGATCTCTATCAGATAAGACAATGGAACTGACTCCTAGCGTCTTCAGTTTCAGGATCAGCCGGGTAAGACACTAATGACCATCTCGCGCTAAACAAAGAAAACCGAAAGCCCGGTCATCAGAACATGCAGGTAATGCCAGTAACGGTGAGCCGTTCATCATGCATTGATGTGCTAACTACACCAGTCCCATCGAGACCGAAGGTGGATGTGTCGCACTTCCCTCACTATGGACTGAAGCGTGGCATGTGCGTTTTCTCCGGTTTTCCGACCGTTTGCTCACTGATGACAGGGCATGCACTTTCTGCAGGCGCCGCAAGCTTGTAAGTGGCCTTCTAGAATATCACCCCTCTCCGTGACTGACTGAGTTGCAGCGCTGCTCTGGAGATCGTCCAACATGCACCAATTGCGTCAAGTACACGAAGACGTGCGAATATGGACCACCGGTCAAAGACACGAAGAAGCAACTGGAAGGCAAGAGATCGAACCCCGCCTACAACTTCGGCGCAACAATAACAAACGCAATGCCTGCACCGGGGTTTCCTGGACAAACGAGCATGTCTTCTGCGCAGGCAATACCCATATACAGTGTTCAGACTCACCAAAATGTAGGAACACCAGCCGCACATCCCCCATTTGTTGGACAAACTCTAACGGCCAATGATGGTGGATTCGGAATTCAGCCTAGTTGGGAACACTATCACCAGCAACAGCAACTCGTGCGACCTGGTTTCGCATCTTCTCTCGACAAGGCACTGTTCTCAGCACAGCACAGTCCGTCGTCGTTGACAACCACAGATCACGTTCCATCTAGTTTCCCTAGGCCAAGCTCATTTTCTAGCCCTACTGAGTTGTGGCTGCCTGCCACTCCGGACCTACAGTACCCGGCCCCAGGATGCCTCACACCCTTGCATCCTCCGTTGACTTTTATGCCTGACCCATATGTATCTGGGGGCATGCTCGAGTCAAGAGCGCCTTCTGCTGGCGTCTTTCCCACATCCACATCGGCAACCCAACAAACGTCCACGGGACAGTCGGCCTCATCAGCTGATGGTCATCGATCGGCTCGACATTCAAGCACCGAGTCGGCCGAAGCAGCGTACTCACCCAATTCGATAGCGTCAAGACTATATCTGGAAACGCCCAGTCTGCATTACGTGGCGGACGTCGGCACGGTCGACGGTCTGACGGATCGCCTAGGAGAGTTCCTTTTTGACCCCATTCATAACGAGCAGGAACAGCGAGAGCGTAGTCAATCGAGGAACGGGCCCGGCTTGACAGAGTCGCGAGGAGGTAGCCCAAGAACAACTACTCTAGCGCAGTCAGAGTACGATGGCCTCTCGGATGAGTCCCGAGCGCGCTTGATCGATGGGTTCATTGCACATTCCGAGTTGTTTTTCGAGATGAGCATCCCACGTTTTAGGCATCGCCTCACCTTCACAGACAGACGTCGACCCAGCCTTGCTCTCCTGTACGCAATGTACATGTGGGCGACGCGCATCACAGAACGCGGTCAGAATACCTCGATGGAGAAGCACTTCTTCGACCAGGCTTGCAAACACCTGCTTGTCACCATTGCAACAACCGATAGGTTGATGGACGCCGTACACGCGTCTTACCTTCTAGGTGTGTACTCATTCCTTTCGGCTCGACATCATGAGGGATGGTGTCTTACGGGTATCGGAGTTCGCCTTGTTGTTTCCTGTGGTCTGCACCGCATATCATCCTGCACGCTCAAGCCCGAGGAGGAGCGGAGTGCCTTTCTGAGGCATCGTACTTATATCCTGCCGCCACCTGAGGATACAGTGGAGCTGGCGAACAGAATGCACGCTTTGTGAGTGGCGCGTGTAAAGGTCCTACTGACATCTGCAGCTGGGCAATCTTTGCCTTGGACCGTTGTGGAGCCCTGTCTACCGGCTATCCCACGTCTCTCAACGCTGATGATATCACAACGCCCTTTGCGCCGGCGTTTGCAGACATCGTTGCGGCGAAGGTCACCGAGCGTGACGATCGCACCATCCGTGACCTTTACCGCAGTCCACCGTCAGGAGGTTTGCCAGACACCGTCCGGTGGGTGGCTTGTGCGTACTCCAACTGCTGACTCGTAGCTCAAGGTGGACGAAGACCGCTACGGTCTTAGAGAGAGCGAGCAAACTGTGTTTTCTTGAGCCCGAGGAGGGATCTCCATACCAAGTCGCATGGGACCAATACTCATCTGCGTCACAGCAGGACCCAGCATTATTGCCGCCCGCTGCCTACCTCAACCAGCCGAAGTATCGCAATCCGAAAGACTACATGGAGTGTGTCAAGGCTATGGACGAGATCATCACGCTCAATGGCGAAGATGGTATTTTCCCACCCACACTGCAAGCTCAGGCGCAAGCTGATGGTCTACCGGAACCTCAGATCCCATCATATGTGGTAATGTTCCACCATATGATTTCTGCTTTAGAGATGATCCTCGTGGATATCAACACCTTGGACGCGGAAAATCACGATGCACTTCAAGCAGCCCGGAAATGCATACAGCTGTTCCAGGTTATGCCCTCCATCGTGAGTACTTCCTTATAACTTGAGCTGACATTCTCAGCCCTTCACTGATGTGGACGCATTCATCGTGCGCATCTGGTTCATGGTAGGCAAGACCTTGACCAAGGAGGTGCACCGGCTCGCCCACCTGAGCGACATGGACAACGCGCTGCTTGTCGCCTCTGAGGTAGACATCGTGCAGCGCGAGATCTCACGAATCGGCATGACTATGCACATAGCAAAGACCATGGCTAAGACTTTGGACGAACTCAAGACGGCTGCTCTGCAGCTCGGTACCCAGGGACATCAAGCGGTATTGGTGCAGAACATCGACAACTTCCTCTTCCCCGAGCACATGTATCAAAGCGACGTTTCTCCACAGGATGGTAGGGGTCTTTAGTAAGGGATCAAGAGTCTCCCCAACTCCACTATCCCGGGTTCGCAGTAGCTGAAGGATGTACAGTATGTATGTAACCTCCCAGCTGGCGGACCGATGTTTTGCTCTGCACCCTTATCTTGCCACTACTCTCCTTGATCTTCTCATGTCCGGAATCAAATCCTTGCCGATCATCTTTGCCACCGACATCTCTAGCTCGGCGATCACACTCCACTCTACCCATCACAGGATGCGTCCTATCCCATTCCTCTTCGGCCTGGCTGCGTGTGTAGTGGCCGCGAACGTTCTCATGCAAGACGGAGCGGCGGAGTCGCCCGAGCAACGGGCTTTGGGCGGCGTTGGCGTGGCAGCTGGATCGGGCAAGCAGGCGGTGTTCGTGCCCCCGGCTTCGACGACGCCGGCGACGGGTCTAAGTCTGGCCGATGCTTTGACTTTGGAGAGGCGTGCAAGCCTTTGGTTCGACTACGCAAGGGATGTTGCTGCTGTGGTGAGTTCGGCGTGATCGCTGGTCGCAAGATGAGGTGATGGCTGGTGGGAAGTCAGTTGGGGTGTGTGTGCGCCTCGGCCACGACATCGACGTTCACTACGCAAATGAGCTTGCATCATTCACATGTGGCTAGAGCAAAAAGACTGGATTTGATTGCTGGCCGCTCGTCCGGATGCAGCTCAAGTTGCGTTGAGAACGTTGGATGAGGTCTCGGGAGGCCAAGTCGACGTCACACGAGCGACTGCAGCCGGAACTATGCTAACTCCTAGTCCTCTCGCCTTTCCTCGAAAGGGACGACTACCCTCCTCGTGCCCATCGACAAGGCCATTCTGAGCCTTCCCCACAAGCCCCACCAGAACCCGAACGGACCCACCGACGACGACGATGCAAAGGACAATGCTGAGGCGTTCCTCGCAGCTCATGTCGTGCCCGGCGACCTGCAGGTTGGAGAGGAGAAGCCGACGCTGCGCAAGGGGCTCTCCGTGCGCCTGGAGAAGAAGGACGGAGGGTTGGTCATTGTGCCGGGATATGTCAAGGTAGTGGATGAGAAGCTGGCGAGCAACGGCCGCATCTACTACCTTGACGGGGTGGTGGGATGGTAGACCGCTTTGGTAGTTGTATGATATCTGTTGTGCTATCTCAGGTCTTTGATCGGCTGCTGTGCAATACAGTATTATGAGCTGTGTCGTGCGAGTTCTGTTGTGTTCCTGACTCAGTATCACATATCTTCAATTGTGACCAAGAAAGAAAAAGTACATCGACTGCTGAGGATCTGGAAAAAAACAATCATGAGCAACTCTGTCGTTGACTGAATTGAGTGAGCTCTAGAGGCAGAGTCACAGTCACTCCGCGTTCATTCGCTTTGAGGAAGAGTCTATATCATACGCTCTGAATGAAGTCTAAACCACACTGCATGCTCAACACCTTCGCCTACAGCCTCACCCGGCTCACAATCTTCCAGTCCTCAACACCCCCATTGATGTCCACCACACACGCCTCCTCAATGCTGACCTTACGCGGCCACTCGCCCTCGCCTGCAATCTTCTGAGCAATAGCCTGCCTCCTCTCCGGCTCGAGATCGCCATACGCCAAACTCAAGTGAGGGAAGTACGGCAGCGCCTCGACGCCGATCGTGGCAGACAGCGCCGTCCTGAGCGCGACGAGCGCGCCCGCCGAGTTTGCATTCACGGGCGACACCACACACTGGAAGTACCTGTCTCCCGGGGCTGGGGGGTCGAGGAGGAGCTGAATGCCGCTGCTGGTGTCTCCACCTGCCACGGCGCGCTCGAGCGTCGAGGCACCAACGGCCTGGTGCAGCGCGTCCTCGAGCACCTGGGGTGACACGGGGTGTGCGCCTAGGAGGGTGATGTGTGCCGGGAAGGCCGGGGTGCCGGCCAGCTGTGAGGCAGAGTCGATACTGCTCTGGAGGGCGGAAAGGTCGGCCTCAGAGGGGACGAGCCAGACGCAGTGGCCTGGCGTGAGCGACGAGGTGTGAAAAGAAAAGGGGAGCACATACCTGATAGAGAGGGGGGTGCCTTCGACATTATTGCTGTGTTCTTCTGCTACAGTACCTGTCACTGCGCTGTACGTTGTGTGGAGACTGTGTTGGCGCTGCTTTAGAGCACGCTGTGACAATGCTTGAGAGTACGATGAGCAGTAGTGCAGAGACGAATGTCGAGCACGTCGCGCTACACGTCGCGCAGTGACTAACGCGTTAAACCTCCAGACACACTGGATATGACGTCGCCGCTGCATCAATGTCAGAGTGGAGGGCCGGCAACAACTCCTGCATCTGCTCAACTTCCACACCATGCCTACACCATCGACATCAGCAGCAGCACTGCCTCCAGATGTCCTCGCGCGCATCGAGGGGCACCTAGGCCACCCTCCCGCCGGTGCGCAGCCTCTGCAGATCCTCTCCTCGCACCTCTCTGCGCTGCCGCCGTCCCTGCTCGCCGAGGTGGGTGAGCACACTACCCCGAGAGAGAGGGCTGCCATCCCGGCCATCAAGGCGCGAAGGGTGCTTTACTCGCTGCAGCAGCCGCGGCCACACGAGCTCACTGCAGACGAGGGGCGGCGGCGCTGGCCACGCATGTGGGAGCGGCTGGGCGGCGACCCGAGGCCGTACGTATCCAGCAACCAGAGGGACGCGGCGGCGTGGGCGGAGCGCGATTTCATGGGCGGCGAGAAGGGGTTTGTGGGCAGGTTGGGGCAGGCACTCGCCGAGGAGGAGGAGGTGCGCGAGTGGGAGGAGACGAGGGCTGCGCGGGTGCGGGAGAGGGATACCGAGGGGGGCGAGGAGTTCGACGACGAGAGTGACGAGGAGGTGGGAGGGGGAGGGGGAGGGG